>VZUA01093795.1:21455-36581 GCA_013401035.1 Horornis vulcanius
GAGAGCAACATGCTGCATTTCTAGTTTCTGTATCTGTGTGCACATGTTGAAGCTGTAGATTGTAACTCCTTTGTTTTCTTCTGTGTTAGTGAGGGCCGTTATGAGATGATTTGTCTTCTTATTTTAGTCTTTGGCCTTGAAATTGTAAAATTGTTTAATATGGATGACAAAAAGGCAAATAGATATCATTAATATATTTTAGCGCCTCCCTGACTGTACTTTATTTGTTGTTACTGCTGCATATTCTCAGTTTCTTTTTGCCGTCTGCATGCAGGCAGCCTGCTCAGACTTAACTCTAATAGATCAAAATTAGCAATGTAAATTATGCCAACCAAGTATAATAATGTTTATATTATTTTTTTACCAAGTAACACCAAGAACTTAATTGGATGCCCATTCAGAAAAGAAAAAATCAAGATTGCTTTAAATATTATGAGATCAAATAAAGCACAACTAAAAGATCTCCTGTTGTGTTCTGACAATCTACTTGCTAAAATGTCTGTTGAAGAAACAACTCATGGAAATGTTTGTTATGAATAATTTGAGTAGATCATCTGTTCCAGCTATAAACACCCTTTCTTTAATGCCTTCTGGAGGTAATGGATTTTCCTTGCTATTGTGGTTAGGACAAAGCAAAAGTTGTGTGGTTTTTGGTTAATTTGAGGGTTCTTGTTGCTGTTTTTTAGTGCAATAATTAAATTAATTAATTTATCACCTTAATTAATTAATTAATCACCTTAATTTCTATCTTAATGGTTTAAATTTTAGTTACTAGACGTAGTAGCGTATCATTTGCAGCTAAACAGAGAAAGTTATACAAGGACTGTGCAGAACTTCCACTTGGTTTGCTTTTTTCTGGGCTAGGGATGATTGTTTGCTAAAAAATCTATAAATTAAATTTCCCCTGAAGTATATGCAAGGATGTATATATGTATCTGTGCAATATCAATTTTTTTTAACCAAAGTGTGTTTTGGATCTGAGTCTTTGCGTACATGCATATTAAAGTTCTATTTTAGCAGCTTTATGGGTTTTTTATCTTTATTGTTGCTGTGTTTGGAGGTTGCTGCTACCAGTTACTGCAGATATCAAACTGTGATTGTAATGAAGTAGTCAATCACAGTAGTGAATGCGGAGGATTACCATTTTAATGACTAATTTTCCTTCAACTTTTCATTGTAGGCTGGTCCCACTCATGTAATAATTCTCACAGGATGTAACATAAACATTTACTTCTTACCATAAAATTTCATGTAGAACTCCGTACCAATTCGTAAATGAAGGGACAAGACTCTAAAGCTTCTCTGAAGACAATCTTGATGTCTAGCCTGTTCCAATAATGCCTGTGCTAAGTAGCCTGAAGGGCCTCTGGCTGCAGTGCTGACTAGATTAGAAAGCATGTAAATAATTATATTTCATACAAGTGTAAACCAGAGAACTGTATTAAATCACATTATATCTGTCTTTTCATCATGTCTGATTTTGGGTTTTTAACTAATTCATGCCTCAAACCTGATTCTGCATCAGATTGATAGAATATTTCGGTGTCTTGCTTGATCAGACTAATGTAATGGAGGTTTATTTTAAATTAAATTACTGGTAATACAGCCCATTAACTAAGTAAAAATAATATGAAGATAAGACCTCTTTGTATTTTTTTTTATAATAAAGTAATTCTGTTTAGTGTGACCTCTGTTTTGTGAAGATGATATATAAATCAAAACCAAAACCATTTCTAATTCTCTGCAATATTTCTCATTTTCACTGATTGTACACTGATTACACTTCCCAAGAGCATCTGAATTTGTTATTCTTTTGAAAGGTGTTTTTAAAAAGTCTCCTTTGGGTAAGATTTGAACACCGAATTTATCTGTTTTGTGTGCTAGAATAGTATGGTGTATTACATGTTTTCATTAATGAAACTTGAAGACTTCTAGTACAGGGTGAATAAATATGGGTCCCTAATACCTAATAGCTTGTCTGTTAGCCAGAAATAAAGGTATAGTACCACGTCCATTAACCTATATTGTAAGAAACCTTTTTTCCTGCACTTTTTTTTTTTTTTTAGAAGGACTTTCCAGAGGGAGAATGTAGTTTTGTTTTAATAACTTACAAGATCAGAAGGCAGACTTCAGGGCTGGTTAAATTTTCTAAATTTGCTGTACTCCCTAAGAGACAGACTGACGTCATTTCAGCCAGTTACAGTATTTGTATCTGAAATTTGAGTGATATTCTGTGGTATTTTTTCTCATTTGTTTTAAAAATAATGGCTCATATTAAATAATGTGTGCTACCCAGGAAGACTAATATGTAAATTTATTTGAGCAAGATATAACTGTTTTAAAAAGCTCTTGTAATATCCCAGTGAATGATAATGTCCATTAAATTATTTGTAATTTTTTGTGATCTTCGCTATAAAATGCTGGTTTTTAGATATTATTTTGATCAATGTAGTATTTTTCAGTAAAAATATCTTCTTTTTCTCCTTATGTAGTAAAGTTATTGAACTGTAAGAAACTTAGTAATTATGATTTTCTTAGACTTATGCAGTTGTAGTCATAGCTCTTCTGTCTTTCTGTTAACTCATATTTATTACAACATGCAGGAAATTATCTTGATTTATTTCTTCTCCTGTTCCCTATGTGGCATGAGAAACCTGTTGGTGATTAAAGAGTTTATTAATCCCGTGCTTCAGTTTGAAGAGCATAAGCAACTTTAGACTTTTTCCTTCCCTCCATCTTAATATGTGTATTTATCACTTTTAACGAATGGTGACCATATGACTCAACTAGAGTCCACATAATCAGAACTGAACAGTTTTTCTCTATGTAATTTGTACTGGTGCGTTGGGCAGGCAAAATTTTGTACATGTGGCCTATAGTGGAAAATTTGGGGAAATCTTGTCCTTGTATGCTTGTGAAAGAGGAGGAGGAGATGAATCTGTAAATTGTGGAATGGTGCCAACATTCAGTTTCTCTAGTAGCAATCTAGATAATTGCTGGGGGCAAACTCAGGTAAATATTGCAGCTTCATGATGTCATACTGTATTTCCATGATGTATGGCTAGTATGAAACCTGAAAAATAAAACACTGTTAGTTGCTTAAAAAACAGATGCAGTTGTGAGCATATCTTCACTGTGGGATATAGAACATATTGTGTATACATCACACGAACTCTGTATGTATAAATTTCCCTATATTTGCATCTGCTACAAGTTTGCTCACTCATTGCAATTACATGGTATCCGTGAAACTTGGAAGAAGGGATTTGAACAAGATTTGTGTAACTCTAGTTCTTTTAAATGTTCCAAGTGTTTTAACTTTATAAGATAAAATGCTCACATTGTTTTAAAATAACCAACCTTGTGGCCTTCTATGTTGAAGTGACCACACCATTGGAGACAGGGGAGGGGTTACAGATGTCATTTTTCTGGACTTCTGTAAAGTCTTTGACACAGTTCCCCTACAACATCCTTCTCTGTGAATTGGAGAGATATGGATTTGATGGGTGGCCTGTTACATGGTGAAGGAATTGGTTGGATGTTGCATCCAGAGGGTGGTGATAAATGGCTCTGAGTCCTAATGGGCATCTGCGACAAGAGATGCCCCCCCAAGGGACAGTACAGGGAGCAATGTTATTTAATATCTTCATCAATGACACAGATGAAGGGGTTGAGTGCACCCTCAGCAAGTTTGCAGATGACACCAAGCTGAGTGGTCCATTTGACACTCCTGAGGGACAGAATGCCATCCAGAGGGCCCTGGACAAGCTGGAGCAATGGCCCATTGCAATTCCATGAGGTTTAACAAGGCCAAGTGCTGGTGCTGCACCTGGGTCAGGGCAGCCCCCAATGGCAGCCCAGGCTGGGGATGAACAGATCGAGAGCAGCCCTGCCCAGAAGGACTTGGAGGTGCTGGGGAGAGCTGGACATGAGCCAGCCATGGGCACTCCCAGCCCAGAGAGCCAAGTGTGTCCTGGGCTGCACCCAGAGCCCCATGGACAGCAGAGGAGGGAGGGGATTCTGCCCCTCTGGCCCGCTCTGGTGAGACCCCACCTGCAGAGCTGCATCCAGCCCTGGGGTCTGAGCACAGGAAGGACATGGAGCTGTTGGAAAGAGTCCAGAGGAGGGACACCAAGGTGATCAGAGGGATGGAAAACCTCTGCTATGGGGAAAGGCTGAGAGAATTGGGATTGTTTGGCCTAGCAAAGAGAAGGCTTTGAGGTGACCTAACTGTGGCCATCCAGTACTAAACAGAGTTCACAAGAAAGATGGAGAGAGACTGTTCACAAGAGCATAGCGTGACTGGACAAAAAGCAATGGACTCAAACATGAGAATGGGTTTAGATCAGATATAGGAAGAAATTCTTTACTTTGAGGGTGATGAGTCACTGGCAAGAGCTGGTCAGAGAAGTTGTGGATGTTCCATCCCTGGAAGTGTTTAAGGTCAGGTTGCTTGGGACCCTTTGCAACCTGGTCTAGGACAGGGTGTCCCTGCTCATAGCAGGAGAGTTGTAAGTAATCTTAGAGGTTCCTTCCATCCCAAACCATTTTATGGTGAGATTACTTTTTCAGTTATACTTACTAACTCCTAAAATAAGCATTTGATGCCCAGGGACCAAACCTGTTTTTACTCCTAAAATTTATGGTGGTTTTGTAGGCCTAAGTATGTACCAGGTATTTTCTGTATATGTGTGTGTGGTAGCCTCCAGTTACAGTGGCTCTGTTACCACTGTCATATATATATATAAATGTTATGTAGATTTCACAAACCTGTAATATTGAACGAATTGCATACTAGAAATTTGGTTATGTTGGGTAGATGAAGGGATCTGATTATAGATGCGTCACTCTTACATTAGTGTTTTGGCTGGCTTCTCTTTTTTATCACTTTTTAAATCACAAATTCTTTTCCAGTTTAAGTTTTAAAAAACATAAATGTAGTTTTCCACCATTTCTGCCTTTTGTTTTCTGAGGGAGGTACGGCAAAAGAGCCCTTTATTTGTATACAGCAGTCTTTATTTTTGTGTGTTTGTAAGCTAAGTTTGTGCTGAATAAGCAGTAATTTAAAATGAGGTGGATTTATATTTATGGTCAATCTAATACTATAATGTATTACTAAGAAATTATATTATTAAAATATTGTTAGGAACAGATGCTAATGAGTGCCCTGGTTTGTTTGGTGGAACCTTAAGACTAAATCTGTAAGTAAATACTTTTAGTATTGCAGCCTCCTGTGGAAAGTAATTTAAAAATTAAATTGAATTTGCACTTGAATTTAAATGTGGTTAAATGATAATAGAATTTATTTTAATAATAGATTTTTTTTTAATTTCCTACTCACAGGACTAGGAAGGTATGTATAATCTTAAATATTTTAAAGTATATGCTTTAGTTTAACTGTGTAATATTTAATAGTATTCTACTGTAATACTTCAGTCTTTCTTTTGACCTTCCTTTTGATCCCTTTTGACCCTAAAGAGTAGATTTGAAAATGTTAGTCAAAAGAGAGGCAAAGCCATCTTTCCCTTTATGGGAAAGAGGCATCATATGATACTTTTAGTACAGAGATAAGAAGGCAAAATTTAAGCTAAGTAGGAAGTACCTACATAAGCACACATGTGTAGTAAAACATCTCTCAAAACTAGTTTATTGGTGTGATTTGTGATTTTTTAGGGTTTTTTTTTAGATGCTCATGTAATGATATTTAATTTCTTTCCTGCTGATAGAACAGTAGTGGCCAGACTGCCTTGGTTTACTGTATATGGATATTTTTGTATATTAGCAATCTTTTTTCTTTATGTTTCTTTTTTTGTATGTATTGCATACTTGTGGCTTTGGTTGAATTCACCTGTGATCTAAATTAGTCCCTGGTAAATGCTTTTGTTCTGTGTGATTTGCCTGCATCTTTTGAAAGAATGTATTCTAGAAGTCTTGGTAAAGCAGAGTTAAACCAAAACTATACCAGAGTTTAGCCTAACTGTACATCATAGTAGGTTATGGCACACCAGAATTTCAGGGGAGAGACAGACCAGAGAAATGCACGCTGAGTATGGGATATCTTAAACACAGTATTGGAGGGTGCATGTGCTTCATGCAGGGCAGGTTTCAGAGTGGGTGACATGTCGGCCTCAATCTGTAGCAGATAATAATGCATAGGTAAGGCAAGAAAGTTTTAGGACTTGAATTGGCAGATGAGCTTTTTGCTAACTTAATCTCTTTTCAAACATAAAACTGAATTTTATTAATCCCTCCTTGACCCTTTCCTTCTTCCATTGGTGCCCAAATAAAGTTTGCTTACGCTGGTGTCTGACCAAGATGGAGAAAACATTTATGTAATAAGGAATTGGGAGGAAAAGGGTTTCTTCTGCCAGTATTGCCTTTTGTAGTAAATACTTAGCTTCATGACTGAGTCTCTATTTACATGACAGCATATTTTTACTCTAGCAGAGTATATTCTTCTAAGGAATATTTTACATATTTTTGCAACTTTCATGTATGAATATTGCTTGGAAAAAATTGCATATTAAGACCTACCTACAGACAGTGCAGTGCACCTGTTAAAATAAGAGAACACAGTATTTTTTCTGTTCCATTTGCTTTTTGTATTTCTGTCTCTTTTTTTCAGATACTTCTGTTTGAGCTTCTGTAGGTGTTCATTAATTGTGAGGCTTTTTAGTTGGAATTTGAGTGGCTTTTATTGTTGTACCTTAGTCTTTCTTTTTTGCATTATCATCTCAGCTTTTTCCTTTATGCACTTCCAGTTATTGAATAGAATGTAAAATAAACTAATACTTGCAAAACCTAATTCAGAGTAGGCAAAATGCTGAATTTCTGTAAAACAACATAGAACTGGAATTTGTATATATAACAGGCTGCAATACATAAAAAGAAAACTATTAAATCATATCTCACTTATCATAGACCTTTTTGGTAGGAGCAAAATCTGTGCCATTAGTTCCAGACCAGTGTATTTCCCATTCACAGTGCTTTAGTGCATAACTTATAGATGTGTCCTCATCATCCTATATTACTTTTTCAAAGCAAGACTAACATGAAGCAAGACAGGATGAATGAAAGTCAATGAAGGTCAACTAGACAGTCCAATTACTAAAGATTCTTGGAAGAACAGTACTGTGATCTGTAATAGAATTGTGTGTGAATTTCTGTCTTTGTTTACAAGGGTCATTTCTGTAGAACTGCAGTATATTTTTATGGTAATCTAGTTTTAGATTATGCTAGTCTAATCTGTTTGTACAATGCATCAGAATGTCAGTTGTTTAAAAATTCATTAGTTCACAGAAGCCGTATTTATAATACACCTTTTATGTACCTGTTCTGTCTCCTGAGTAGTGAAGACTTAACATACACATTGCATAACAAAGAGGCAGTGTTAAGGGTGCATAATCATTGCATACATATCACTGCTAATTTTCCATGCTTTTTTTCATTACTCACTTATTTTACTTTCATTCTGCTGAACAGACGATATCTTGCAAGTGTTAAAACCACATTCATACAGTAAAAGAGGTTACTGTTTCTGGGACCAACTTCTCATAGAAATAGTGACCCAGGCTGCATGTTGGAGCTAAATAATACAAGTCTGTTTAGAAACCATCCATGCTAGACACTGCAGATGATGAAGAAGGAAGTCTAGTTATGCAGAAGAACAGATGTTTCCAATTGTAGAAGCATCCTTTAACTTTGTTGCTTCTGTATCAGGGGATCACAGAATGAGTTGGGTTGGAAAACCTTCTGGGGTCACTACGTCCAAGCTTTGACCAAATATGCTGTCAGTCAGCACTGAGTGCCATGTCCACCTTAAACACCTTCAGGCATGAGGACTCTACCACTTCCCTGCGCAGCCCATCCCAGTGTCATATCACCGTTTCAGATATGGCTGAACTTTACCTACTTGTTTTCTCCTTGATACAAATAAGTCTAATGAAAAAAAAAACCAAATCAAACTTCTGCATACAAACTTTGTATCATTGCAGGTTTGAGCCATATATAAATAAGGACAGATAGGATTTAGTTATCATATATACTAACTGAAGACTAGGTAATTTTACTTGACTATCATTTTACACATAAGTTTTAAATAAATTGCAAATTACTACATGTTCTTGTTTTCACCAAACCCTGCAAAAAAAGAAGAACAAAAAGATGTAATAAAAATTTTACCTTTTAACCTTTTTTTAGCAGATGCTTAGATTACAGGTATTTTCATCTGGTATTTCCATGCATAGTATTTCCATGCATAGTATTTTATGTTTGTCTTAGGAGAAGCACTTTTAGTGAAGTTGCAAGTCTGTGTGTATGTAAATATAGAAATATGTAAACATATTCCTTCCCAGCTAATACAATCATAGGAAAGTGGAGTCATAATAAAACTGTTTAACCAAACAGAATATCAAGTGGTCTTCATTACAGGCTGTCTGAATGGGAAGCATGTTATTAAAAAAAATCAATTGCCATAAATGACAGGGTCTGAAAAAGAAGTAATGATTTCCTAGATTGCTGGTATAACAAAGAGTTCTAAGAGGAAGGTACAGTGTTGATTGAGACTTTTTTCTCTGTTTCCCAGTGGAAATTGAAGTCTTCTTCTGCAGATAGTGGAGTTTTGTTATCTGACAGCAAAAGACAGAAACATTCATGTATAAGTCAAGATTTAAGAAAAAATTGTTATTTGCAGTAGCAAAATATGTGTCTAAACTACCACGGTGATTGTAAAACATAATCGGGTTATGTCACACACCTTTTTACTGGAAAATCATGAGGCTTGCCTGGCATATAGAGGTAATGAAGTATCTTTTTCTGATTAAATAGATGCTGCATATCTAACAAGCACCGAAAAAGTTCACCGCTAATCTGTAAACTATTTAATAAAATGGTGATAATCTACTGTTATGAATTTTTATTAAAACTATTTTTCCACAGGTTTTGTTTAGATTACAGAAAATACTATAGTATGGAAAGATGATATTTTAACACATAGTAGTTTTATTATTTGCATTCAAAATGTCATTTTTCAAAGTCTTCAGGCACCTAAATGTTAGCTATAAGTAAGAAATTATTTGTAGATTGAAGTTTTAAGCTCTGTAATGAATTTGTGATATTAGGCATTTATGCTATTGGTTTTTCATTACTACATTTTCTTGACAGGTGTCTTGGTTTGAAAGACAGGTGTCTGCTAAGGAGGGGCAAGGCCTCCCGAGGAAATGAATTCAAATGCCCTCCCTCCAAATTATTATAATTTAGAAAATTAAAGGGGCTTTCAGGCAGAGGGATGGGGATAGGAATAAACAGTTCTTTACTGGTATGTATAACAAGACAAACAAACAACAGCTACAGCATTAATAATAAACAGAACCAGGAACCTTGAGGGGCTCTGTTTCACAAAGCCCGGGGCAGTCTGATCTCGGTGCCCCGTGCGGGACTCCGAGAGCACCAAGCTGGAACAGTGGAAAATCCCGGGCTGGTGGATGAGATCAGAAGCTCCACTGGTGGTGGCCGGAACAGTGGAGATGTCTTGGCAGGACAGGGCAGTGTGGGGCCACAGAGTAGCAAAAAGGCTCCAAGCGGTGTTGAAGAAAGCGGCGGTGGCAGGACAGGGCCGGCCCAGCTCCAGCAGGGCAGGCGGAGGCAGCTCAGAGTTCCGGGGCACACAAGCAGATGGTGGTAGATTTTCTCAGGACCGGACCAGGTGGTCAAAGCGAACTCCTCCCGCAGCAAGCAGCAGCCTGGCCATCCTCTCTCTGATGCCTAGGGCAAGAGAGAGGAGCTGGCCCCGGCCCTTTACCTGCCTCAAAACTCGAGTTATCTCCCCCTCCCGACTTTTGGCCACTTCTTTGTTTTGGTCAAGCACCCATAAGCACCCAGCAGTTAGTCTCCTAGCAACTTGTGGGGAAAAATTCTGTAAGTAGAAAAGGAACAAACCTAACCCCCAACAACAGGTAGGGCAAACCTGTCTGCCACAGAGAATTACACTTGAATCTTCTGTAGGGAGTATAAACTAAGATCGTGATAAGAGTCCTTCTCTAAGATCATTAGCTGTATCAATGTTTAAATTTATTTTCTATAGGAGATAAACTTATTTTTTCAGCGCTGGTTTGGTGCTAGCAGCATCATAAATACCACAAATTTCTACACCTTTGGCATTGTGACAGTATTTTCACAGGTTTTTGGTAATCAGTATCTCAAAAAAAGTAATAGTTAGTGTGGCTGTCCTTAGCTGAGAGGAACAAAAATAAAAATGTAAGGCTTTGTCAGATCGTATCAGAGAAGAAATTTCCTACTACAGTGGTTTCTTTTGTTCAACCCCATGATCACTATCCAATCTGTGATTGAATCTGTTCAGCTGACCCTTTTTCCTTTACTTTTGGTCTGTTTTCAGTTTAAATACACAAAAAATAAAAGGTTCTAAATACACAATACTGGAAAGGGTTGCCTTTTTTTTGGCAGATGTGCCACAGTAAAAATCTCTGCTCACTGAGAAATTGTTGCTTTGAGAAAACTGCACCAGGTCGATAACAATTTTCAGTAACCCCAAAGCAATACAGCTCTTATGAGGTAGTGGGCTTATCAATCCATATCTTTGGGTTACCTTTTCAAAAGTTGTTCTGCCAGAGTCCTCACCAAGGTCATCATATGCTGCCAGGGTGCAGGAACATGACATGTTGGGCAAGTTGGAACTCTGGGTGATGGTGATCCACAGCACAGCAGGAATGGTGTTGCCATATGAATTCACCTGAGGCTCAGCTGTGTGCTAGATATTTCAAAACTTGTTTTGTTTTTTGGTGCTGTGTTAATGGGAAGACATTCATAGAAATTCTGAATGTTCTCAGCATTCAGGAGTTAGGATTCCAGACACAGCAAGACTTTCCTGAGCCATATAGCTGGAAAATACAGCCTTTGTCCCACAGTCAGTATATGGTTTTTCATTACTGCCATTTGCACTGGGAATATATACTTCATAGAGAAAAATAAAAAAAAAAAAACCAAACCAAAACCAAAGCATACTTTTTTAAAGGAAAGTGTTTAGGTTCCCTAAGTGTACTGATGTCAGTATAACATTCTTCACAAAGTTTCTTTGATCATTTAGTCTACTTACAAAGCAATGCATTTACAGAACAGATTGTGTTTTATAGTTATTAAATTTTATTATACAAACTTAATTATAAATGAAAAATAGTTGTATAAATAAATAAATAAATAAATAAATCTCAATAATAAACTAGATTACATCTCCATCTCCAATAACAAATTTGTTAGTATTTTAATTTTGGTATGTAATTTATGAAAATAATGGATATAGTTGTCTCTTGGTTTATTTGCACATAAATAGGATGACAATAAGATCTGCATTTGTGGCTGTCATCTCTTCCCTTCTGTTTCTTTTTTCTCTGTCTCCGGCCCAAACTATTTTTTGTTCCTGATTTTCATCTATATATGTCCATGCATGTCTGTGAAAACTGTGCATACCCAATGTTTTCTCTCAAACTCTTGAAATAAATAATTGTAGTGGTAATAATAATACTAACACTCTAAATGAGCTGCTTGCCAATGTTAAATAGAAATTTCTTAAGCTGTGTTGAGTATGGGTTTATATCGCCTATTCAACTGTTACCTGTTTATCTTTTCTGTAGGTGACAGATCAGTCGGTGAAAGCTTTTGCTGAACATTGCCCTGAGCTGCAGTATGTTGGCTTCATGGGCTGTTCTGTTACTTCAAAAGGAGTCATTCACCTTACCAATGTAAGTATCATAACTACTTTCTCCTAGTAATTAGTGTATTGGACTATAACCACGTCATAGATATCAGCCAGATTTCATGTATGACTTATAGCACTGATATGGACAGAAACATGACTGAGTGAACTTTGCATTATTTAGATTTCACTGTATAAAAACACTACCAAAAATATATTTATGGGATAATACATTTTTTCACAAGAAACAGTGATGTTAAGGTCAAAACTCTTCAAAATGCGTAATTGCAGCTGATTCTATCACAAACGAAAATCCATTTTAAAATACAAAATTCTAATTGCAAGAGATTTAGACAGAACTCTGGTTGCAACAGAGCACCCCGTGTACATACATTTTGACTGTATTCATCTTCTTATTTTACACAGATAGTGTGACAGATACACTTTATTCTCTTTACTTTTGCATAAGAGGAGTGATGTGTGGGAAAACTAACTTGAGTGAATCTGCAGAAAGTAATTAAAGTGTTCAATAAAATGGATGACTTGGATGAGGTGGACAAACACCATCTAATTAAAATTTGTAACTGAAAGTAAATCCAGAGATCATGCAAACATGAAAATGGTTAAAGAGATGTTGAGGTAGGAAATAGAGAGCATATTTAATGAAAATGGAGTGTGCCTGATGAAAGCAAAGGTTTTTTTGATGCAGCTGTGAAAATCTCCTATGCAGAACCATCTAGCATATCTGTAAATTACTTTCATCATTTTAGAGCTGCTTAGCTGAAGCTACAGAAGAATTGAATAAATTTTGGAACACATTCAAAAAGAAGTAAGCCAAGGAAATGAATTTGTATGGTAAAGTTATAGGACCTCAAAGGATGCCATTTTGAAAGAACTGTGTATTGATGACTAAAAGGCGTGCGTATCTGTTGGAGAAAGAAATGATACAATTATTTTCATCCTATGAAAACTACGTATGTATAACTATAGGTTATGTTTATATACATAACATAAATATAGGTGGTACACCATTTAAAAATTTGACATTGCCCAAGTATGTAGTTCAAGGCTTTGTGGGAAGTTTCCACAAAGATCGCTTTTCAGCTACGTGTTTTGGTTGCTGCATTATTCTGACCTAGATTTATTGAGTATTTAATAGATGTTAGATGTCTTATCCTTCAACAAAATTACTTTATAATCGCATTTATTAGATTGAAGAAGAGTCAAGATCTTGATTTTTATTAATATATGTTTCTGATTTTCATGTGTTTAATAAGTTACTGGAAATCATGATTTACATTGGAGCAACTCTGTTAAGCATAGTCCTTCAGAAAATATCTAAGAGGCTGCTTAGACTCAATATGTAATTACTTTATAAGTAATTTGTGCGTGTTGGGAATTGAGATTTAGGTATTTCAATTTCCTTCCCTCAAGCTGTATCTGTTCAACTTCTGTAGGCTGTGAATACTGCAAAGACAGTGATGTGATAACACTGGAAGTTAAGGATTGCTTAACTTAAATTGCAGAGAAGGCTTAAGGGACACCTTATTGCAACCTTTCAATACTTAAAGGGAGTTTATAAGAAAAATGGGGACAGGCGTTTTAGAAGGACCTGTAGCAAGTAGTAACATTATCTACTGCATCTGTCCTTCCAGGAATTTAACTGTTGATTACATAATGTTTTGTTCTAACCATGGTGCACTTCTGTGGTTGGTTTTGTGTTGCTTACTTAACTGGTGTTTCATAAGTGTTTAGTAGTAATTGCAGTCTGGTGTTCCTAGAGAATATGGAATCTGCTCTTTGCTCTCCATGGCCTGTGTGTCCCTCCAGGCTGTGCAGAGCTAGTTGCCTTCTGTCCTGTTTCCTGTGTGCAAACTGGAGATAACAGCAGTGGCCTTGGTTGTGAAATTGCTTTGAGGCTGATGGTATAAAAATGGTATGGTTTATTATTACTGTATTTTCCCCTTAGTAATGTTAACTCTCTTTAAAAATACTGTCACTTAAAAAATTCGAAATTACAGTGCTGCCGTGTTGCAGAACATTTTAAATAGCTAATTGTGAGGTATAGAAGGGAAAGTATTGTATACTTAAGAAAAAGAAGAAACATTCAGGGTCTATTTTCACTGTTTTTCTACTGAACAGAACGACAGTCAAAAAAATTTGCTTTTTGAGCAAGACCATGTCATTACACTCGTGCCTTTTTTCCTTGAAGTTATTATAAATGGAAAAAAATACAGGTAAAGTAAATAATGATTATTGGGTAAGATGAGAGGCACTTTGTGTATGTACACAGAAGAAAGGGAAAAAAGGTGTGTGTTTATATGCAATTCAGAGACTCTTTGTTGAAAACGGTTTTTTGTTCTGATGACCTGAATGTTCCCTTTTCCTTTGGAGTTTTAATGTGTGAAACATTGTCACAAAAGAAGTGAATGACCTCCTACGTGACATCAGAGTATTCAGTCCAACACTTATCAACTATTTTTCTGTGGAGAAGGGAAGCACATGTGTAGTGTTGTAGTTTATGTTCTGTTTTCATATCTCCACTTCCTGTTTTCTTGTTTTATATTATTTAATTAGCTTTCCATGTACAATTTTATTCTTGCTTGCACTTTTTCTCCTCTCTACATATCCTTGTCTCTCAAGAGTTTATCCCTGGTTATTTTTTACTTTGCTTCTCCTGTAAGTGTGAAGATCAACACAAATATGGAAAGTGCCAGCGCACATTAGGTGATTGTGTTGAAGACAGAGCAACCAGAAGGGTACTCTTTGTACATTAACTAGGTGGGAATAAGAAACTTTGTATTTTTTAAATGTTACATCTTTGACTTCAAGGGCAGTGGCATTTTCCTCCCGTTGTGGTAATTACTTCTCACCAGTTTATTTGTTGCACTTCTAATAGAGCCTTAACAGCTGGGATCAACAATTCGACATCTAGATACAATTTTCTTACCAAGCAACTTCCTTGGTTTCTTCCCTTGGTTTCTGATATATATGCAAGGGTAGTTGCTTTGTAGCAGTGTAACTCTCCGCTTCTACAGCATGTACTTCTTACAGATCAGTAAAGTGTGTTACAGACATCTAATTATGTACGACTCCTTCTACAGAACCTCGACATAAAAAAAAAAAATTAACTTACTCTGCTAATCACCAGTGCATGAAGACAGCTCGTCTAAGAACTATTTTTGGAATAATGTGATCTTCACTTTTTCTCCATCTCATAATAGTTACCCATGTTCAATCCAACTTAGTGATAGCTGTGTCTGAGTTGGTGGTCAGTATGAAGTCAATCAAAATTCAGATTTATGGAGCAAATTCTTAGGCCTCATTCAGTGTAGACATCATCAGTGTGGCAGATAACATAATGTTAATCTACACTGACAGGATTGATTTTGCAAGATCATTTCTGAACTGGTGTAATA
>VZUA01093800.1:6522-22815 GCA_013401035.1 Horornis vulcanius
ATGTATTGTACCCTAAGATTTATATTAATTACACAGCTGGACAGACAGCAGTGAGAAGAGAAGGGATGGAAAGTCCCCTTTCTGTGGTCCAGCAATCACTAAATAATAAGAGCCTTAAGACAGCAGATGTGCACTGATACAGTTCTCTTGTGCACTCAAGTGCAGCAGAGCTGGGATCCTTCAGCTGTCTGAGAATTGCACCAGACATGGCCAAGTGCAGCCTTCACCTCANGTAATCAAGAATCTATTTTGACTGTATATAAGAAAACAAATAACAATGAGAATACTATAAAGTGATCAGCAAAAATATAAACAGGGAATAGGAGATAAGAGAAACTTGAAGAAATTGTCAACTTGAGACAATGTATTGTNGTTGTGCAGACTTAGGTTGTGAGACTCTTGTCCTCCTTTTGGTTACTATATTTATCTGTCTTAGAAATTCAGCCCTTTTGCCATTTGCCTCACACCATAATACATGAGTTCTTGATAGCAACACAGTGAGGTTGGAAAGTCTCATTTAATAGACAGGAATGTGGAAAAGCAAGACCAAGATACCATAGCAGGAGGCCTTAAGCAGGAATTAGGCAATCATTTCTGTATTTTGTTCCCTCTGACCTGAAATTACTTGCCCAAAGACACAGAATAAGTGGCAGAATCCAAGTCTAGAATGACCTACCCTAAGGCTGTAGCAGCCATCTTCCCTTAAAGCATAGGCAGTCAGTGGCATCCTGACACTGCATTTCCACATTGAATGACAATGTTTGAGACTGTTCAGATTCAGTCTGAAGAATATTTGGGAAGAAACCTCTCATGAGAGTGTTGATTCATCAAAACCAAAATCTTCTCCGTTGAAAAGAAAAGAAAGGAGCATGGCAAGAAAACTTGCAATTGAGACCCACACAAGGATCAAAGTCATTTGGCCTAGGATGGCTGCTGCTGTAGCTGGATGACTACAGGCACCTCAGCTGTTTCTGGCACTTCAGCACTTCTATTCAAGGTCAGTTCAGTGCATCTGCATTGCACTTATGGCTCTGAATGCAGCATAGGCATATGCTCGGAAAGTGGGTCATAGCTTTCAAGATGATGAAAGCTAAATCATACAGCAATTATGCTCAGGATCTAATCTGTTGCACTAAGACTCTCATTGCTCTTTGACTCTTAAAATAAGAAACTTTAAGTAGATTGTGCAATACTAGTTCAAAGAGATTTGTGCTTTACCTAGTCCCAGTGCAATTATTTTTTGGTAAAACTTTAGGAAACCATTCAATCTGCAGCTATTAGCAAAGGTCAAGTGTCTCGTTCGAAAAAAAATAATACTAAATGGGGACAAGCCTATGGTGATACTCAGTTTTGCTGAGCATGTCTCTACAGATCAGACCCCTGCAAAGCTGCTGCTTATCTGGATTGCAAGAAAAGCCCAAGTGTCAGGTGCTGCTCATCCACTACCTTGCTACCCCAGTGACACAAAGATGTGAGAGTCCACAACATCCCTCTCTGCAATGACAACTCCTTTCTCACTGCACTTCCACCTTCAGAACTCCCAAGGCAGGTGGCATCCCACCTGTGCCAGCAGCACGGACATCTTTGAGCTGAACACCTTCTGCAGAAGAGAGAGGCCAGAGAGGTGGGCTTTTAACACAACAGAACTGCAGGGCACAGTTTATAATATACAAGAGGGAGACCAATTTATCTCTGAGTCATTACTGCCAAAACACATGGAAAAAAATGCTTAACACTTCTATTTCCATAATATATAATTCCACCGTCTGGGCCTTTTAACAGTAATGTAGGTTATGAAAAAGACAGATTCAGAACAACAGAAATGTGAGCCTCAGTACTGATAATCTCTTGTTACTTTTTAACTAACATGGGAACAACAGCATTTTACTCAATGAAAATGATTCAGAATCTCTTTGTTTCCAACAAGGCATCTGAAAAGATATAATAGAAATAGGTCTTCCAATATTCAGTACCTTGCAAAAGCTGGGTTATGTTCATGTTTTGATATAGCTAAATGCATTAGAATTTGAAAACTATGGCAGAAGTTTGTCAATTTAAAAGCAGTCATCTTCTATCATCCTCTGAATGCTTGGAGACATATATATATATACACACATATGTTTAATTAGTGCTGTTATTATAAAATTATAAGTTGTGACTGATTGGGCTCTTCTTTACACATTGTAAATGATAAAAATTTCCTTAAAATAAAAGGTGTCAGATGCTTTGAGAAAAATACCAAATTTTTGTTTGCCTCCAGTGGAGCTGTGGGTTAGCACAAGCAAGAAATAGACAAAATAAATAATGTTCATGCTGCTGTTGGCCAGAATCAACAATATTGCTTCCAGGTTTGAGACTTAGAACATCATTTCCATAGTCCTCTCTATACAAAAGAAAACTGTGGTTCAATAACCCTCACTAATAAAGAATTTAATTCCTTTATTTTTTTGCACAGCTGCCAGTAGTATGGGAAAAGGCAATAAAAGGATTATTTTGATTATAGAAAATTTTTCAAGGTCGAAGACATCCATAAACTTACTTTTTGTGATGATCTCTATATTGCATAAAAATATTAGCTTAAAATATAAGCTAAAGGCATTCCAGAAGAAATGGTCTCTAGTTCACGAAATCTTAAGTATTAATGTTAAATATTTATGGTACATAAAATACTTCTGCACCAGGATCAGATGCAAGCTTTAAGGAAGGAAGTTATAAATTTAAAGAAAACTAAAGGTCCTAGGTAAGAAGTAGAATTTTCTGTGAGATTCCACTAAAATACAATGCATCTCTGGAGAATTTGCCACACACCACATGAATCAAGTATTGCCAGAAAGGACCAGAGCAGTTTCAAGTCGTTCTGCCTTCCTACACCTTGCAGTTTCATACAGCTCTCTAAATTCTTATCTTTCTTACACCAACACCTGTGCTAGTTTTGCATGTCTCCAACATGCAGCAACAGACTGGTGTTTTATTATCTTTGGAGTGCTGTGAGGCAGGTCAGCTGTAAGGAAAACAGGACACTGCCCTCAGCAGAGCTGAGCATGATCTATAGTGCACATCTTATCCCCTGGGGATTAGGGTGCTCAGGACAGCTCACAAAGCAGGAGATACAGGACTGGGAAGCAAATAAGGTGTTCTTGGGAGGAAAGGGCCTGTCCACCTTCAGCTTTACAGCAACTATCATAGGGTTCTATCAGTACTGGGGGTTACTGGAGTTTAATGATGTTTTCCAAAATCATTACCCCACGTTTTCCTCGTCTACAGTTTTGCNAAAGCAGGAGCTACAGGACTGGGAAGCAAATAAGGTGTTCTTGGGAGGAAAGGGCCTGTCCACCTTCAGCTTTACAGCAACTATCATAGGGTTCTATCAGTACTGGGGGTTACTGGAGTTTAATGATGTTTTCCAAAATCATTACCCCACGTTTTCCTCGTCTACAGTTTTGCAAGGCTCATTTGATAGCTCATGAGGAGGAAGAGAATCAAATCAACCCTTAGGTAGACATAGTATGATATGATCTACTCCTGTATTTAATACAAGTCACAGCAAGCATTAGCAAGGAACAGGGGAATTCTCGTAACTCTCCAGCCTTAAAAGCCTCTAATGTTTGCTTTTAGCTGCAGTGCTGAAAGGAGCCATTACAATGACAGAGTGACTTGAAGAGAAGCTCCTTAGAGTGCCAGTGACAGCTTACTAAGTCCTATTTATTCTGCTTTCCCCTCAGAGTTATCTATGCAGCCATGCAGTGAGCCACACATGGAAATAGATTGGATTTAATAGTTTGGGGTTTTTTTACTTTTTGTTTTTGAGGTGAGGAAGCCAGACTGGGTGTTTTGACTGGACGAGAAGACAGGAAAAATTATTCAGGGAAGAGCAAAGAGCTAGCAGGCTGGGTGAGAGGGCAGCTACTGGCTTAACACTTCCACACATGTCAATGTCACATGAGAGATCAGCATTGCTGGCTGGAATACCTAGTAGCTCCTCTAACAGATTCATTTTATCTTCAGAGTCTGGAATTTTTTTTTCAACCTGGATTTTTATAGCACATTAAAATCTCCAAATGAGTGGTTAAACTGCCTTATCTTAGCATTATATATACATGACACAAAGAAGGAGAGGGGCAGTCTGTTTTGATTAACAACTAATTTGATATTTCTTTGACCAAAGGCATTGATCTGTAGCAAACATTGCTGCATTTATAATTCATAAGCACAGGGAATGCCAAGTCCCACCACAAGGACAGAGGTAAGATTAATTATGTGCCTTTGCTGTAAGTTTCCATATGGCACTACATTTTGTTTAGGTTGTTTTCTGGTACATTTATTCTTTACTCTGAATTTTCTTGGTTTGCAGTACACTTGTGCCATAAGGAAATTATTTGTGTATTTCATCTTAACCCTTTGTAACCTATTTGTATTCCTGACCATCACCTCAAGTGTATCTAATCCTTAGTCTTCTCTTTGGAATCAATTTCCCAAGCAATTTCCAGTTTTTATTTTCAAATAGAAATGACCCTCCTTAGAGTAGCTTCAGCTGGCTGAGTTTTGGCTAAAGACTGCCTCTGCCTGAACACTGCCCTGCAAACATTTGCTAGCATACACAGGAGGAAAAGCATCGCCTCCCTTGCATCAAGAATGCATAAGACAGACCATGAAAGGGTTTCTGAAATCTGCTCACCCTTTGCTGTTTTGGTTTTTTTTGGGTTTTTTGTCTGTTTGTTTCTTTGTTTGTTTGTTTGTGGGTTTTTGTTTGTTTGTTTGTTTGTGGGGTTTTTTTGGGTTTTTTTTGTTGTTTTTTTTTTTTTTTTAAATTTTTGTTGTTGTTGTTGTTTGTTTCTTTTTTTAATGCAGTAAGCAGCAAAGGAGAACCAGCTGATTTGTTTTGTTGAAACATTTCTGAACTCTAGTAGGTTTACAAGTACACATGAGAGCTATTNAGAACCAGCTGGTTTGTTTTGTTGAAACATTTCTGAACTCTAGTAGGTTTACAAGTACACATGAGAGCTATTGCCAGCCAGCAGCTCTAGCTTTCCCCCAGGGCCCTGTGCATGTGGCAGGAGATGCCCTGCAGGAGCTCCCAGGGCACACAGTGGGCTGGAGGGGGTAAGCAGTGATGCCTGGCATCAAGGCTACACTTCAGCTTCAGGGGTCTCCCTCCAGAAGATTTGTTGCCAGGCTCCAGCATGTTCCCAGCTCCAAGCACCAAGATCACTTCCAACAGCAAGTTGTCCCTTGTAGGCAATGATTAGCTGGGAAGGTGGTTCTTTGGCACTGGCAAAAAAAGGGTACTTCTTGCACTGTATGTTTTGCATACATATATATATGTTCTAATATGTTTGTATATAATTTAAATATTCCATATATAAAGACTCAGAATATATTCCTATATATTTACTCAGAATTTACTCATATATATTCCTTGAGTAAAGACTCAGAACTGAGAAACTTGAGCTGTAACTGGATCAAAATAGTTGGGCTCAATGGTCTTAGATGTCTTTTTCAATCAAAACAATTCTATGATTAAAAAAAACACTTCAATTTTTCTCAATCTGC
The DNA here is from genome assembly GCA_013401035.1 of Horornis vulcanius. Taxonomy (NCBI): domain Eukaryota; kingdom Metazoa; phylum Chordata; class Aves; order Passeriformes; family Scotocercidae; genus Horornis; species Horornis vulcanius. The sequence goes on from VZUA01093800.1 coordinate 12,073, forward strand.
ATTTTGAACTTGATTTATTATCTTTTTTTCATTAAGTCTTTTTTGAACAACCAATGGAAACAGGACTGAAAAACAATATCTATATATTGGTTTAAAGTCATGGTTCAGAGAAGAATGTTGTGGTACAACAGATAATTTTGCCTTTTCCTCGCCCTTTGCCCTGCCTCTTTAAGCCAACCACAAATTAATTCAACAGGCTGAGATGTACTGATCTGCTTATTAAATCATTATAAGCATATGTTGAAACAATTTCAGCAGCAGCTAAAGCTGAATCAAGGGTTCACACCTAAATTTTGCAGGCTGCTGTAGGTATGTATCATTGTCTGCTCAACAAACACACACAAAGTGACAATGTGCCATGATATTATTATGCCTCTATGAAATGAACTACCCAGATGTAGAAACTTAAAGGCCTCCCTTCACCTCTACTAAGTGAACTCCACTGATCTCCATTAATTTACATTACCAGAGAACTAAACTGATCTAAAATCGTTGTAGGCAGAGGGACCTGTTGGCTACAAAAGATCATGTCCCAGCTCAACCACTGAAAGCTGCCTTTCTAACAGCCTGCATTGCTCAACATTACTTCTTCACCCTCTAAAACTCCATCACTGAAATGTGCAAGTTGAGAGGCCACTAAGAACATACTCCAGTCTACAAGATGCAGTGAAAAATTATATAAAGAAATGAGAGATCAAAAAATATAAAGCCCAACTCCTTTTAAATCATGGTGCTTTACTTAGAGACTGGCTTCTTTTGTAATAAAATATTCCTGAAGTTCACTCCTCAAGAGCTCTCTTTTTTTCTCTGCTGTTAGCTGCATATGGGCTATAGCTCAAAGATTTGGGTCTTTATTTACATTCATCAGTGGCAAAACAACACAGATCTAATATTTAGTCTTAGCAAATTAAGATCCGCTTGTTGAAGCCCCCTAAACTTTGCAAGCTACTGTGGAAACATATCTTTGTCTTCTTAGCAAGCCCACAGAGAGCAGAAATTGGGCCACTGATACCATAGACTAGATACCATATACAAAGGGTGGGCTATCTCATATTGCATCATTATATATCCAAGTGACAGATCCAGAGGAGTCACAGATATCTAAAACTGGCCTTTGTTACCCAAACCCAGAGTGGCAATGCTGGAGACAACTGGTCAATTCCAACTCATCCTGGGAGGACCCCAGACTACAAAAGAGGCTGTCTGCAATGTCAGAATTTCCTTGGCTGACCGAAGTGCTGCGTCTCTACATGAGCAGCAGCACCACCAATGCATTTTGGCTGTGCTGAACAGGTGCTGGAGAATACCCACCATCCTGGAGTAGGGATGTCTTCTGAGCCCTGTGAGCAGCTGGATTGGGAAGTCCTCCTTTCACTGTTGCTGGCATGAGCTGGCAGGGCAGCCTTCCATGTTAAATGTAATGAGATGCTGATTTTTTTAAAACCTGGCAGAGTACTTCAGGTCCTTCACTGAAATGGACCCTGAGTGACCATTCTCCTCACTGCACTTGCTTTCCACTTTCTCAGCCTGGTGCATATGCCAGACAGATAAACTGCCTGTAAGATTGTTCTCTAACAAAATTCAGACAAAACTATCTTCAGTAGCTTAAAAAATATCATAAATAGGCCTTTGCTATTAAAGCCTGACACGCTTCATCTAAAAGAGGACTGATTGGGAGTGAATGTATAAGCAAACAAACCATCTGTCGACGGATGGCAGGGACATGGCAGGGACACAGAAGCAGACAGAAGTCTCTGTTTACACCAAAAGCAAGGCAGAAGGTTTTGATGGCTCTTTGTTGCAAAACTAGGGCCACATATACCTCTTCCCCTGGGAGTGTGTGACAGACTGGGGGCAAATCAAGGCCATCTAACCTGACATCTTTAAGGAGAGAAGTCTATATCTGAAATGGCATCTCTGTTAGCAAAGGAGAAAATAAAACATTTCTAAGACACAGATAATATCATTTTATATGCTACCATCTGCTTCGCCCCAATTCTATCTCTCTGTCTCTCACCATCCCTTTAGCTCTGCCTAGCAGGGTAACCAGAGCTTCATATTTTCCCTGCTTGCATATAGGGCACAATATTGACCAGGAAAAGAACATGAAATACATCCTGAAACAGCTTCCTTATATCTGCTGCCCATCAGAAAGGTCCAAGTATTTATTGACAGCTTCCACCTATCCCACCTCACCATTCTGTAGTCCTATATCTCTTCACCCTCTGCAGATCTTTATCTTGCTGGATCCTGCCTCTTCAGCACCTACTGATGTCTAGTGAGAACTGTGTTTTCAACAGTCACTCACAACCTGGTTTTCATCTTTCAAAGGTGTCTGTTATCACCCCCTTTCCAGATTTTGCCCTTCACTCCCCCCTTTATATTGCCTATCTTGAGAAGCGTATTGATGAAATTGCAAGTAAATGTCTTGCCTTTGCCTGTTAGGTTAAACACATTTATTCAGGGTCACTTGTAAATAAGAAATGAGAGGAGAGATGGGTCTGAAGACCCAAGCACTGCCAGGCTGTTCCTAAAATGGCCTGGAGAAATGCATGAGTGCACATATATTATTGGCTTGGTATATTGCTGTCCCTATTTTGGTTCACTCTTCCACCTGCTAATTAACTTTAAGAGTCCATTAGGGAGCTCACAAAGCCCAAAAAGAGCCTGATTTTCCTGTCACCTAAATACACTTGTCTCGATATCTGTTCTGCTCTACAAACCCTCCCCAAGCCCCAGCCCCAGTGGGGGCACCCACATGCCCACCAGCTCTGCAATATTTTTACCCCAACAAGAACCTTACATCCTGTCAATCTTGCTCCACCCAGCTCATACCCACAGCTCTTGGTGCTCTGCACTCTCTGTACCACAGGTGGTGAAGGAGAAGAGGGCAACCACGGTGTCATAGCTAGCTGCTCCTCCTTGCAAGCTGAGGAAAGCATCTAAGAGGTGTTTTCAGCTCCTCTTCTTCTTCCCAAATGAGGTGATGAAGGGGTAGAGGAGTCATGAGCACCAAAAATGACAGGACAGGGAGGAAGATTTCTTTGGATTTCCAGTGGGTTTCTGTTCTTCCTCCTCAAGGCAAATCTTGTGGAACAGCACTTCCTCCCCCACCAGAGCCAGCCACGGAAGAGAGCAGGGTGGTGGAAAGCTGTGGAAAGGGTCTTTCCTGAGAAGGAGAAAAAGCTGTTCAATACTAAGTGATCCTCAGAGCTCTTTGAACATTTTCTCTTCTCCTCCAGTGAGCACTGGCACCATGTGGTCTTGGATCAGGCAGAAAAGGTGCCTTTTACAGAAATAACTGTGAAATGATAAGAAAAGCTGAGTTCTTCACTGAGGCAATGGTGTGTGGCTTGTACATACTCAGACAATACAGCTTTCTGGTGGGAAGGGCTGGGGAATGTGGTCCTCCCCAGAAACTTTTTAGAGCCAGCCTTCCAGACATACTCCATCCCACAGGGGCAGGGCACTGACTTAGTGGGGTGATGCCAGGGTCCTGAGCACCCCATCAGTCCTTTGTCACATCAAACACCTCCATGCAGTTGTCCTGAGCTTGTGCAGTTCAGAGCTGACACTTTCAGTATCACAGAGGCCATGAAGCATTGCTGAAATAAAGGCTACCTGCTCTCCCTGCCCTTATCCTCCATCAACTGTACACTCCCTCCTGAGCTCCTTCTCCTGTGCTGCATGCTCCCAGAGGCTCATAGCTCCCTGGTGCTGGCAGATTTTGATCTGGCTCTTCCAGTTTTGTTACATTCCCATCAGAACCACAATAATCGCAGCAGGTGCTGTAGTAGATCTGTCGCATGGGTCGGCAAACTGTGGATGCTCACATCCTGATGGGCAGAGGCTGCATCTGTCTCTCACAGGGTAGAAAAAGCCACTCTGGGTCTCACCACTGCTATGCCATTCCTTTGCATACATCTTTCACCTTCTTTGGACCATACCCTGGTGGCTACATTTAAGCAAAACTCCGTCTGAAGCTGATGGAAGATTTCCATGTAGAAAGTAGGATTTTTCCATAACTTTCCACCCATTTCAAAGCAGACATTTATTCAGACCAGGCTGAACTAGACTGGTCAGGTTAGGGAAACCCTGACTCTTTATGTCCCTCTAAAGAACATTCCTGCATACCTTCTTATCCCAGAAGAAAAGATTCTTCCTTCACCCCTGGGGGCATGGGAGCAATCTTGCGAAACTAAGAGAAAAAGATAGGTTGTCTTTCCCTCTTCTCTCTCTCTCTCTTTTTTCCTTTCTTTTTTTTTTTTTNGTGGACTTGTTAGCAATCATGGGATTTCCTGGACAAGAACACAAGCACCCCAAGCATGTCATCATTTCCCAATAGTTGCAGAACCTGATCAGATTCCGGCTTACTGGCTGCTGGGATAGAAGGCAGGATTAGGAGGTACTGGAAGGTTTCCAGGCAATTTTCTTGGAGAAAAACCCAGCGTGACTGCAGCACTGCTCATTTGTCAGAAAAAATCAGCTCTGCAGATGTCATCCTACAGGAATCACAGTGTAGGTCCTTCACCAAAAGGATGAAGGTAAAAATTCCCTACTTAATCAGAGTGAAACATGCATTGAAAATGGCTGGAGATGCATTACCATGATTTCTCCATCCCAGGGAAGGACACGACATCTCAAAAATAGCTCCAGGATATGCAGGCTGCATCTGTACAATGAGGTAGTGGTTCTCCATGATGTAGCCTGACAGGAATGGCTGCTGGATTTCAAGGGTGAAGTCTGAGAGTTGGTGGTGAACAGAGAGAGCAAATGACTCCGTGGCAATCTGTTACCACAGTAAACATAGTTCCTCCTCACCCTACCCAACACATATAATCACCTTGCTCCTTCCAGCTCAGGGTGAGAGAGGAGGCCAAAATTGCCATTTAAGGGAGGGGGTTTTGTGTTTCTGCTGATGAATCTACCAGAACACCTCTTATCATATTTTGATAAGACTCACAGAGAGCCCATCTGCATTTTGTGCAGAGGAGTTTGTTTCAACATACCAGAAGTGCTCCACAGCCTCCAGAACAACCCAACAGTGCCTCAAAGACCCTCCTCCAGAGGAGCTACAGGTCTCCAAAGCAGTCCCTACATAACACACTGGCATGGCTTCTTCCCCGCCCCACTCACAGCTCCTGATTCACTTGCTCACAAGCAGATTCATGTTTTCCTGCTATTTTTACACACAACAGTCATCCTGGTTGTGTGCTGGGGTGCATGATGCACACTAACATGACCTGACATCCTTCCTCACATGTGCATATTTGACTAGACCTTGGGTCAATGCAGGCAAAATCACACAGACTGGTCTTTTGATTGTCAGGTATGCATTCATCTACAGGGATATTCTATTAGGATAAACTCATGTGTGTATTCACAAGGCATCATGTGATGGTATGTTATGTCGGATGAACAAGGCATTCAAATTAACTTAAAGGAATTTATCCATATGGCACTGCAAACCCTAGTCACAGGAAGAAAACAATGCATAGAATGATCACGTCCAAATTTTTCAGTGATGACCCCTGATGCTGGGTGCCCAGCACACAAGTTTTTCCTCTCATGTTTGATATGTTTTTGTTTTCCTATTCTGTTTGCATTGAGGACTTTGCTATTTACTGTATTTTGAATATAAAGCTCCAATTAATGTCAGTAGAACTTGTGCTTACAGATAAGGGAGGAATATTAAATAGATCTGCAGTGCAGAGAGAGATGATATTTTAGTTCCTTTCATGCATTCGAGTTAGAAAATAACACTGTAGTTGGTTGGTGCCTTAAACTCCCAGAGATTTCAAAGTACTCTGCTCAATATCCAGGCAGAAAACTTCTCACCACTGAACTGAAGGCTCCTCCTGGTATGTGGACCATTGGCTAAACCTGACATGGGAAAGAAAAACTAGCACACTACAGGTGAACTAGAGGAGAAATACAGAAGTGTTGTCTGCTGCAGCAGAGGCAGTGGGGGGGCTGAGCTGAGGACACAGGAGCAGAGCACAACCGCCCATCTCAGGTAGAGGTTTGTAGAGATGATCAAACATATTTTGCCCTTATGGGTAATGAGCATGGAAGCACTTATTAAATGCCATTTTTTTAGATCTCCAGTGTCCCTCACTGGATATATCACTGAGTAATTCAGATGTTTTTCAAGTGCTGAAATTGAAATAGCATTGGACCTCTTTATGACTAGAAAATGAACATGCATTTCCAAATGCCCTTATTGTTGACTGCTTAGTGGAATTTATTTGAACTGAAGCCTGCCTGGAGCAGTTGGGATGTGCTTTTAAACAGTACCTTCACCGTGGCTTACAAAGCACCCTCTGTGTGCTGAGTTGTGCAAATCTCCACCATAATGAGTAGTCGGATGTGGTTTTGTCTTCAAACCTGATTTCAGGAAGTAATCTGGGACTTTTCGTGCCTGCTCCCACTCACAGCAGGACATTCTTATCCTCAATTGAGAGGCAGAAAATCAGAGGAAACTCGCAACAAAGACTTTAAGAAGCCTGTGTTATAGCAATTAGATTCACAACATCTATCAAATTATAATTCCAGCAGCACTGAGGGTGAGAGAGCTTGTCACACAGAGCCAGCACCTCTTCCCACCTCTCCAAACATTTTTTTTGCTGGTGCAGTTTGATGGATTGAAAGAGAGCTTGATATGGCCAGTCACTCCTTTAGAAAGTTAAGACAAATACAAGTGTGTTGCATTAGTTCCCTACAAATATCCTTCTATCCATCGAAGCATCTGCCTTTAGAACTGTCATCGAACATGAGTCAGCAAAGAAAGCTTAGGAGCCAGGGAGATGGCACTTCCCGCTGGAGGGGCAAGGGGCTGGGCAAGGGGCTGGGCACGGGAAAGCAGCCGCGGCTGTGCCGGAAGAGACGTGATGTAAACTGTAACAAGCGCGGATGCAGAAACGGAGCATGAGAAGGACAGCTGCCCCAGTGCCCCTGCCAGGGTCTTCAATGCCCTAGCCCTTCTCCCTGGCACTCCAACCCCTCCAGCAGCCTGATGAGGCCAGGAAGGGGCTGCCCAGCTGTTCCCGGGACCCAGCGGGGCAGGTAATAGTGCAAAGCGACGAAGAAGAGGACGAATCGTCCGCTATAGCGGGGAAGGAGAAGCTGGTGAAGGCACGGGAATTGGTGCAATGCCACAGCAGATCCCCTCGGACTCAGGGCTGGTGACATGCCTTCCCCTTTCGGGCTGCCTTAGCATAATTCTGCAACTGGCTGTCTCTTTGCACCTACAACGTAGGAAGAAGTCCAAGCAAACAACAGTAGAAACAAAAGAGCAAGTGCAAAGCAAATGGGAAGGGCTTAGGAGCAGCGCAAGTGCTCAGCATCTCACCACCAGAAAAGAGAAGGGAGCAAGAGGGGAGGAATCGAGAAAAGCATAATGAAATCGCAAGCAGCTGGGACACTTCTGCACAAAACATATTGCCCAGATGAATTAAAGAGTTTCTACATGTTGCCCAGATGAAACAGCAGGTTTCTACTTCTGAGAAGTTTTTTGATTTTAGCAACATCGTCTGGATCAGGGTTTTAAACCACATTTATCAGATCCTTAAGCAGTAGGAAAATGCCTTGAAAAATCATGAAAGGTTTTTCTTTGTTTGGTTTTTTCATTTTATTTTATTTTAATAAATGGTAGGTTCTTTCAATTTGCCTGCTGGTTTCTGAGCCTTTAGGGCCTATTTAATTTGCATATTCAGGTTGTCTTATGCAGTGGTTCAAGCCCTTAAAATTATATTTTTTATTAAAAGCTTGGCTTTTCCCAGAATGAAATTCCCAGTAATGGCAAAATGCCAAATATTGTCATGATCATGATAAATTAGCAAGCTAAATTTAATAAAAAATTTCTGATAAAGAGTAAGTAATTAACAGACTGATTGTGGCCTGACTATATTAATGTATTAATACAGATCCCTAGTATTCTGAAATTTGGGAATTAATCGTATGCTGAAGTAGAATTACAATAATCTGGTGAACTTGTCATATGGCCTTTTCCTTTAAATTACTTTATTTATATTTCTATTTATTTTAATTTTTTCTCTCCCTGAGAATCCCCATAAGAAGGGATCAGGTTGGAGTATTTGTATAGGGAATATTGTGCAAACACAGCCTGCATGTCTTACAGACCTCCAGGAAGTATCTTTTGATAAGCAAGTAACCATTCTTCAGTGGTTTGAGGTTTTGTTTTATTTTTCAGCTGAAACTCTTTTTTCCCCACAAAGCAAAGCAAAACTTTTTGTTCAACCAGAGGACAAGTGTCCTTTCCCAGTGCAGCCTTTTGAGGATTCTGAAGAAGTCAGCCAGTTCCAGAATTTTGTGGTGCCTTAAAGGCAACCATGGGCACAGCCCATTGATTTATTTAGGGAGGAATCAGAGAGCTAGCAAGGAACAGGGGACTAATGTTGTGTGACATGATACCTACTGACCCTAATTATCAACTTCAAAGCAGCTCACAGGTAGTGGAGCTATTGCCTCCCAACAGACAGATGCTTCTGACTTATCTCAGCCCTGGCTATAACCCCAGTTGATGTCAGCATCATTTTTACAGACTACAAGTGAATTAAAAATAATGCCAGAGAGCAAGGAAGGAAAGACAGTGGGAGGAAGGCCAGTGGAGTCACCAGCATTAGTGCGAGGATGGCTAGAACTGGAAGGCAAACTGGAGCACATTGAAATCCTTTGGGTAAGGAAGGGGAGACGCCCTCCTACACTGCCCTGGGGGTGAGGAAAGGCTGGCAACACCCAAAAGAAAGGACACACAGGAGCCCAGGAGTATGACACAAACTTTTAGAGTGGTGCCTGGGGGTTAGCAGTGAACAGGACCAAATGTCACACTAGTAAGTATGACACTCTAAAACTGGGCTAGCATTAAAGGAGGCAGCTGAGTTTCACAGTCTGTTTGCAAATTGAGTGAGATGAATAAGGTTGGGCTGGAGGGCAAAAGAAGATTTAAATCATTTGTGGTAGGATGAAAGCTTTTCCTCACAAAATTTCAGGACATAAAGGCAAAATACAGCCTAGTGCTAAGAGGCACTGAGAAAGGAACCGTCCATCCAAGCTGCAGTCCAACAGGAAGTCTTCAGTATCAGTGAGAAGAAACTTTCTCTGGTTGGTTTCCTCGTTGTTTGTTTGTCTAAAAAGAGGGAGATTTTGTTCTTCACTGATGTCTTCCAGTATCGCACAGGAACATATGCAGATTCTAATCCAGGGATATTGTAGATCAAAGTGGTGCCCCAGCTGCTGCATCATATCAGATATGGCCCTTGTAGCGGGACTCTGGATTTCTCTTTCCAGACAATTTTCCATCAATAAAAAAAAAACAAAAAAACAAACAGATCAAGAAAAGCAAAAAAAAAGAGGAAAGTGCTGTTATTAAAATAAAAACTTCCTCTTTGAGCTCACATGAAAAGAGACATGCAGCAGCCAGCATGGGAGAGTGGAGCCTCCCCTTACCTTTAGAGACATAGGAGCAGTGCCATTTCTCTGCCTTGGCTACTTGCTTTCCATCCCTCCACCTTTAAGAGCTACCTGTGTAACTGCGTTAGTGTCTCTAACATAACATCAAAGGGGATTTTGGGGCTCTGAGAACGTGACTGTAAGAAATAGTCTATACTTCCTGCCACTGTCAGGATGCCTCTTTCGGCCACTGAGCTGTTGGAAACATCACTATAAGCAGCTGTATTAATCAAATTATGGTAAACACCCAATAACTTGGACATTCCTGCAGCTTCCCTCCTTACTGGAGCTAGTTTAATTCTGATGTTGCTAGGATATATCATCTTAGAGAACATAAACCCTACAAAGCCCTCACTGACAAGAGGATTAGAAGAGTCTGCCTACCAGTGGATTATGTATATGAAAGAAGAATAAAATCAAACATGTAATATTTCATTTCTTGCTAAAATTTTCTAATTCTGTGGATGCAGAGATGAAATGGTATGGGTGATTTTATCTGTTGTGCACCCCCAAACAATAATGCTCTGCTCCTGCTGTTCTCTCAAGACACATCTCTGCAGAAAGGCAGTGGTGGTTTAGGGAATACCACAAACTTCTCTGTCATCTGATTAAATGTAGATAAATCCAAAGTAAACATAAGTACTCACTGCTTGACCTAGGTAACCTTATTTCCCATTTATTCAGTGTCAAGAGTCACATGTTTTTAGAGAATAATTTCACCGTAACATGGGGTGGAAATTGTGCCATTGGAGTACCAGGCCAGAGAGGTCCAACTCCCTTTGCAGGGCACTCCACCAGCCCTTCCCAGTCCAGCAAGGGTGGGGCAATGCAGTAGCTGTGCTTGCTCATGAGTCCTAACTGCATCAGCAGAGCAAATTCACAGACACTCTGCATACATGTGTACACGTGCACCTGTAGAGACAAACACTTATGTACACATATATAAACTCCCAACAACATTGGACCTCTGTGTATATGTGTCTTTATACACGTGTATGTATATAAGCTGTTCCTGTGTTGTTTTATCCATCAGATTCAGGTATCTCAATTTTTATGATAATTTCCTCTCTAATCATTGAATATGTCATTAGAGAAAACCTGCCTGTATCCACTGGGCCTTTTACCTCTTTCTCAGTACCATCTAACTGCTCAAACATTAAATTGTTGCATTCCAGCAGTCAGTCTGGGACATGACATCTGTATGTGGATCAGTGTGACTCAAATAACCAGGATTCAGGAGTTCAAGTCTGTGCTGATTTTGGCTGGGGTAGA
>VZUA01093802.1:0-11855 GCA_013401035.1 Horornis vulcanius
CCTGTGACATCCAAGCCTGAAGTGGCTGAGCTCCCCCCAGATCCCTCTCCACAAGGAAAGGGGACCCAGGCAGCCAAGATCTTCTGGGTATGAGCCTGTGTCAAGCTGCTGGAGCCCCCCAGCTCTCCCACCCACCGGGAAGGTACGAAGAATGGGAATGACAGTCTGTGCTGAGATGTGATGCTTAAAAATAACTCCTTTTCAGCCCAACCTCCAATGCCGCCCCCAGCACAGGGCAGGAGGGGACCACAGCAGCAGCACCCAGGCACCAGCTCCTTCCCCATCCCACCTCCCATCCTGGCCACAGGAGACTGAAGCCAAAGCCAGCAAGGGAGCAGCAGTGATCTCAGTGCATGGTGCATCCCTCATGCTGGATATCTGGGGTGGTCTGAGCCCTTATATCCCACCTGTGCAGTCCCTCCTTTTCTAGTTTTCTGAGTTCACTTCAAGATCCCCTCTTTGGCTACACATAAAGGTCTCCAGAGAGGGAACAGGCAAAAAATCTGCCCGACATTTCTGGGGGTCTCCCAGCTGGAACAAACCCTGTCACCACCCCAGCACCCACTGGCAGCTCCCAGTCCAGAGCCTCCCCTGGGCTCATTCCTAAGGAATAAAACCTCCCTGTGTGAACCTGACACAGGCATGTTCCCAATGCAGTGACAAAATCTGTGGCTCCAGCTCCAGCTTGGGACACCCATTAATCAACCATAATTAAGTACCCTCACAGAAACTTCCACATAAACTCAGTAATGCTATAACTACAGCATGGGAAGGATTATCCCCTTCCCAGTGGGAATCACCTTCTGGACTGGGAGTCTCACTGGGGTTGTGAGAGATTTTCACCTTTGCTGCAGCACAGAAGGCCCTGGGAGTGACAACCCAAAGGTCAGAAGTACCCTTTATTCCTCTCTCCGCAGCAGCTGAGACCTCGGTTTTCCCAGGCAAAGGACGGGATAGAGGAGGGGTTGACACAAAACCACCTCCACCCTCCACCAAGCACCTGACAACAGGGGCATCACCCCACACCTGGCGGGGGTGTGTGTGCCAGCTTCCCATTGTCAGGTCACACATCCCAGGAAGAAGTCAGGAGCCACCAAGCCACTACCTTCATTTGGAATATAATCCAGGGAAACATGGTGCTGGGGTGATTTCGGAACACAGGGGTCTCCCCCTTTGTGTTCCACCCTTGCTTGACCCTAGGCGAGAGGGTCCTGATGGGTAAATGGGAGGTAAGGAGTAAATGCCACCAGCGTCACCAGTAGCTCCAGCTCCATTCACCTTGACTTCTCCAAACTGTTCCCTGCTCCTAAAAAATGGGGCCATGCTCTAAACGCCTCTCTATCCCTCAGGCAAAAGAAACTATGTGGAAACATCCCACTGATTACTAATTATCAGAGCCTGCCTTACCCAGATTTGTTCTAATTAGACTAATCTCCATGGCTGGGAAATGAGCTGCAGTCACCCATGGTGAGCTCACGCAACTTGGACGATGTTTAACTTTGACATGTCAGACCCCTGAGATAGGATCTGGACTGTAATTCCCGGCTGCTTCTGACAAACCATTGTTTAAGGAGACAATGAAAATTAGCAAATTTGGTGTTTCTCCCCCAAACTAATGCCGAAATCAGGACATCTGCATTGCTCAACTTTTTTGATAGGAACCAGATGCAAATAATTAATAAACCCAAATTCAAGATAATGCAGACATCTAAATTCAAATGGAGAGCGGATTTCTAACGGCAACTCTTTGCTTACTTGGGGGAGGAATGAGGGGCTCAGGGAGATTTCCTGGGAGAATTCCTGCCTCTGGGAAGTAGTGTGGGGTGGCAGGGCACCCAAAGATACAGGCTGTGGCCAAGCACCTTGCAAATCCTTGCAGCCAAGAGAAACAGAAGGAAAGTAAAAGAAAAATCCATAGTTTGGGATTTCCAGGGAATTAGGACCAAACTCTTTCTGAATTTGACACCTTCCCTGCTGCTCTTTTGAAAAATCCCTGCCAGCATGGAGGGAGCAGGGGAGGGAGGGATGGAGTCCAGGGGCTGCCTTCCTGCTCCCAGGCATGGCCCAGGTTCTCCAGGGGGTACAGACACACAGATCCCATCTCCCGCTCCATAGGCTCACATCCCACTCGGCCTGCAAGCAATGATGTTCCCAGCTGTATTCCGAACCGGCATCACTCTTACCTCCAGCTTTTTAACCCCCTATCTCCCCTACTCTTAACCCTGCAAGACACATCTCGCTGATTTCACGAGCAAGGTTCTGAACCCACCTAGAGGTGAGACAGAACCGCGGGTCCGGCTGCGGTCGCTGACCCCTCTATGCCACAAAACTGAGCCCCTTGTGCACACAGGCCCTCTCGACACCAAACTCCAGGATCTACTGGGATAATTTCCACCCACTTCCCTCTAGAGTGTCTACATCAAACCCTGCGTGGGGATGAGCTACGAGTCCACTCCTCGCCCCAGTTTCTGCCAGGAGCCTCGTGAAATTCAAAAAGTGCTCAGTGCCTGCCTGTGGGTGCCCGGTGTCTGTCGACGGATGCCCGGGGGTGCTGAGTGCCTGGGGGTGCTCAGTTCCTGCCTGTGGGTGCCCGGTGTCTGGCCATGGGTGCCCGGGGGTGCTCGGCACGCATCCCGCCCGGGGTCAGTGTGCCCAAGGTGAAGGAGGATGTGGCTGTGTACGGCCGGTACCGCGTGTCCGTGTCCGCCCCCCCCNAGGGGCGGCGGATTCCGCCCGGCCCCGGGTGCCGCCCCGGCCCCGCGGGGGGCGGAGCGCGGCGGGTGGGGCGTGGGGGACGCGGACGGGACGGGACCCCCCTGCACCCCTCCCGGGGCGGCTCCGGCGGCCGCTTCACGGGCGTGGGAAAGTTGCGATTGCCGAGCGGGATCGATGGGATTTGGGATTTCCCTGGCTCCCAGCGGGGCTGGCAGCGGCGGAGGATGGAAGGGGCCGGGCTGGGATCCTTCTTCCGCCCCGCTCCCGGGTCCACTCGCTTAGCGGCGACCCCAGGCCCCCCCGCAGGATGGGCCCTGCTGCGCCGGAGGATGCTCCAGTGGAAGGTGTCCCTGACCACGCCGGGGGGAGCGATGAAACTGGATGGTGTGTAAGGACCCTTCCCGGCCAAACTATTCCATGATTCTCTGATCCTATGAAATACTCAGAGGTCAGAGACCCCTCTCCACCCCTCCAGCAAAGCCCCCCAACCCCCTAGCCTGCAGTGCACCAGAAAATCCCGGTTCTCCAAGCCAGGCCAGCCTGCACTGGTACTGGGGCGCTGCAGTGGATTACCCTTTGAGCACAAGGAGCTCAGCAGTTGGGATGAAGCATTATCCCACGTCAATCCTGGCGGTTGGAGGCGTTTGCTGCAGCCCCCCCTAGACAGTGCTAATGCAGGTTCCAGAGGCACTTACTCCTCCAGGAAGGCGCAGAGCGAGGACCCTCTGCAAGGAGCTGGTCAGAGTGAGGGCTTTGTTTCCCCTTATCTGAACTTGCCAAAGACACAGATCTCTGCCAGCCCCAGGGATTATGGCACAGCACCCCCATTGCTGCATCCTCATCCCTCATCACCATCCTCACGTGCTCATCCCCTCATCCCCACTTCCTCTTCTCCGTGCCCGCATCCCCATCCCCACAGGGCAATGAGCAGAATCCCACAGCGGTAACCAGGGACACATCTTGGCACACTGAAACTGCCAATCCAAACCTTCACCGGCACACTTCCACCGCAGCACCACACCCCAACCCTCCAGTAAGTGCTGTGGGGACTTTGCTTCATCTCACCCAGAAACCCAGATGTTTTGCAAGCAGAGGCTCTTTCTCAGCCTTTAATTAAAAGGGTGCCAAGGTCACATTCCCCAGATCCCCACTCTCCCTAGGAAGCCACAAAACAATGCAGCAATTCCCTGTGTGACTCTGCCACTGTCACCCCACAATCCAGAAGGAGATCCATGATCCAGCCGGATGCCTCTATGGAAGGCAGTACCTCCTGGGAAAGGTTTTTAGGGATAAAGCTTAAAAATGAGATGCAGTACACCAGGTTCCTTACTTGTCTCTGGTGGAGAGCATCATCCAGACAGTTGATGATGAGGGAAATAAATCCCCAGTTCTGGGGGAATTCTGCACAGGGTCAGTTCTTGCCTCCTCGCCGGGCTCAACTAAAGCAACTTCTGTGAATCTTTGGAGTTTCTTGAGGGGAGGGATTATGGCTGCAGGTCCAAGGTGCCAGCTGCATTGCTGGAGTGGAGTGATGCCTCACTCATCCAAGCCTTCCAGACAAGGAACACCACTGGCCCAGGAACACCAATGGAATTTGACTTTGGCTTTTCATGCTGTTCAAGCAACACATTCAAGGTATCCCTTTGTCACCACTGGCACCCGATGATCCAGAAGAAGTTAATGCTTTTGAGCAAAATTTGATTTCTATTCAGAGGCTGAACCTGTGCCAGGCAGTGCTGGCCAAAGAGCCAGAGAGGGAACTGGTGGGAACTCAGTGCTGGAAGCCTTTGGAGCAGGGGTTGGTGGTTTGGCAGCAAGGACAGGGCAGGAGGCTGGCAGAGGCCACCATGCTCCAGTAGTGCCCCTCCCAGCAGGAGGGACTGTCTCCACAGCATTTTCCAGTCACAGGTCACCAGTGATGCGCTGAGTGGGCTGGTCTCCCCAAGGGATCAGCTGTTAATGTGAGGAGAGATGCTGGAGGGAGGACTGGGGCAGAGTGAATATGCCTGTGATTCTCTGGGGTTATAGCTGGACTGTGCAGGGCAGGAATGGCTCAGCCAGATTTTCCACCCTTCCTGAGATGGAAGCTGCTGGGATGGGGATGTTGCTTCCTCTTGTGTCCTTGCAGACAGTGGGACCACCTCTCTCCAGAGAAGCAGAGGGGTGAAGAGAAGAAAAGAACCCACCGGGGACAAAAGTGACAGTAGGAAGAGAAGAGGGGGCTCAGGGAGGAGGTTTTGGAGAAGAGCCCATGGCAGGGGAGGAGATGACTGAAAGCTAAGAGCATTTTCCCTATGCCCTGGGAGAGAGTGGCAGTGGTGGCTCTAACAGACACATCTGGGATGGGGAAGAACAACAAAAAGCAATATGAAAAAAAACCAACATCACTGTCTCTCTTTAGAGAGAGAAAAATTGGATCTCATGATAACTGGGCATCTCCTCTTGATTTTAGGGGAGGGAGGGGACCTGAATCCTTGTTTGAAGCTCTGGTAATCCTGGCAAAGCCACCTCTGCTCTTTGCTGCTTCGGCTGGGGACTGAGTCTGGGCAGGAGGGACTATGTGGACGGAGGAAGGAGGACTAGACAGGGAGTGATCACAGCCAGGATCTGAGATCAGAGAGAAGGAATGTTGTTATGGAGAGGCTGAAAGCTCGGGGTGGGGATGACTCATGCTGGAGAAGATACAGCTGTTGGAGCAGGATTTGGCACCGGCTCACAGGGCTGAAGAGCCTCCCCCATTACCAGAGAGGGGAAAGAAGAGCCTCCATGATGACTCCCACCTGGCAAAGGCAGCTGTTGACCTGTGCTGGAGGTGATGGGCAGAGAATGCTGCCTGCTAATGTGGGGTCATGGCCTGGAGAGGTATTTTGGGGAGCAGAGATGGCTCAGTAGTGAGATCCCCTCTGACTGAGGGATGTGTATCCTGAGTGATGGGGCTCCTCTGCTCTCCATGATGCTGCCTTGAGGAAGGAGAGTCAGAGCACTGGGGCTGGGGTGGTGCTGGACAGATCAGCTGTGAAGGGCAAGGCATGAAGCAGACATTCCCCCTTACCTAGTGACAGGGGAACCAAGGCATGGAGCGGAAAATGCTCCCTGTGGGCTCCTTGGCCCATGGTCATGCTCTCCTCATGCTGGGAGAGGTGGCTTGGGCCTGAAAGTGATTTCTGCCTGAGGAGTCAGACGACCATCCCTCCTGGGCTGCTGTTATCTGATGCTTATAGGGCACCAGAGCTTCCATCCAGCTTCTATCCAACTTCCAGCTAGCAGAAGATGCTGCAGCAACTTCCCCAGAATTCACAAGGCTGACACAGGGATAAGGGGGAAAAACAGTCTCCCACATCGACTGGAGCCAGGGCAGGCAGGGAAGGAGATTTAGACAAGGCATTAGGAGCAGAAGGGTGAGCCAGCACCTTCCCAAAGTTGCTTTCAGAGGGGTGGTTTTTGTATGATGCCTGGAAATTACCACTGTACCAGATTCCTGGTGCCGCTGGGCTAAAAGCTCCATAGGCTGCTTTGGAGGTGGCCCCATTAAGGGGTAAGTGAAATGACTGTAAATACAAACAGATTTGTAATTAATCATGCTCTGTAATGTGAAGTCATTATCTGTATGTCCCTGGAAAAATAATTATCTCCAGCTTCTCAATAAGAACTTGGAAAAGCCTAGAGTTGAGTTCTGGAAATGTCATCCATCTCCATGTAGAAGAAAAGCTGCATATTTTCACATATTAAGGCAAGTTAATAGAATGTACAAGATGAGTGAGTTTTAATACATCTCCAAAGCTGTAAGTTAAATTCCTCTTCTCTGCCCAGGGATTTATGAAAGCATTTTGCAAACTTTTCTGGTATTGGACACATCCTGTGGTGCCATGTTTTATTTTCTAGCTAGTGGACCTAAGATGGGATCTGATTTACAGATCTGTCCTCCACTGCCATGTAAAGCAGTCCCTCCTTGCCTGACTGGACTCATGGGTGAAGAGCTCTGTGTAACAAATTCCTCTTTCCAAACAACCAAACTCAAATGTTTTCCAGTTGAAGGGAACATCAAGCTGACCACTTCATGCCAAAGTGCAGCTTTATGCAACTGAAAGTCTACAGAAACACATCTGTGCTCGACTGAAAATATTTGGGAAGATGACACTGCCTACTGCATTTACATTCCTGATGCTCCAGCTTGGGGAGAGGAGGAGGATGAAAAGGAGGAGGAGCAGGAACCGCAAGCCTGCAGACCTGGGAGCAGCACTTGCCAGAAACTACTGGGCCATTGCATTTCCTGCTTGGACAGTGCAGGGTTAGCATAGGCTGGGCAGGAGATCTGCGCCAAAGTGGGTTTAATGTCACCTCATGTCTGTAACACACACTGTGAGCAGAGAGCTGCAGGGAAGGTGCTACACACACCCAGCACCCAGTGGGTGGCTCAGGCTGGGGTCACTGCAGCCAAAATGAGTTATAAGAAGCCAGAAGCATTCAGGAGAGGGGGTTTTGCTCTAGAGTAACTGCATCCTGGTCATCACTTGCCTTTCTTGGTCACACAAAGGATCAAGATACAACTCCTGATGGGAAGAGTGGACTGTCTTTAAGGATTATCCCAAAATGCACCAAAACGCTGATCCTTCTATCTCTTCACCAACTTTCAAAGAGTTTCTTGCATCAAAGTGTTTTAGTTTGTCATTTCAGTTATATCCTAAATTACTAAGCATTAATGCTTACTAATGTTGAAGTAACCGAAATAAAAGCTGAAGTACTTCAGCTAAAGCTGGGATGAGATATTTTACAGAAATGCAATATTCTGAGATTGCCTTTTTATTTCAGAATGAGCTATAACATTTCCAGCTCCACATGCCCCTTGTGGGGGGAGGTAATTTGGATTTTCAACCCTTTCTTGCTTTGCCAGAGCAGGCAGGGAATGGTTTGAGACAGGTTGGGCTCTCACTGGCAGTGGCTGTGTGAAATGCTGGTGGCTTGGGGCAGGGGTTGAGGGATCCTCCTGATGTTTCATCCTACAGAACAAATCCTATGGGAATCCAATGAACCCATCAGGCCGAATTTGAACACTCACCGAGGGAAATGCATTTTAGACCCTGTTTAATTGAATTGCTGAACTTTTCACTGCAGGAGCTTAGGAACAAGCTTAGAAGGGGCAAACTCCAATTGAAGGGAAAGAGCTTTGCAGTCAGCTAACAAATGTGGTCGATGGGATAATGGGATGATGTCTGCACTGCAGAAGCCCTCAAGGCAGTGTCGCTCTAAAGGGATGGAACACACCAGGGAAGAATTGTCCTCCATCCATCCCTGACCCATGCCAGGATCCACATCCCAAAACCCATCCATTCCTTGTTCCCTCCCTCCTTAAATCACACCCTCATTAGCACCAGGCCTTTATTAGCAGCTTGCAGGGGAAAGGTGCTGTCCTCTGCTCCAAACCTGAGGGAGGTGAAACCACAGGGTCTGGCAGTGTCCTTGTTCCCACAGTGGGGCATGGAACCATCCTGTCCCAAAAGCCCCTTCTCAAAACGCTTCAATATCTGCTTTGGTGATGCAGGAGCTGAGCATCCCAAGTTCATCACACAAGGAAAACTGCACGACTCAGGTGCTTGGGCACCCATAAGACAAAAATGTCCCTTCATCTGCCTCGATTCACAGGCTGAGGACACATCTTGGGTCAGAACATTAAATGGCTGTTACTGGCAATTCAGATACCTGAGCCCAGTGTTCCCAAACTATGACGAATATCCTAACTGAAATGGTGTTTCTTGCTGTGCTTGATGACCAGCTCTTCCGGCAGCCCCAGAGAAGGCTCTGGTTCTGCTACCAAGCTGCTAAAGGATTATTAATAAATTAGAAAAAAACAAACAAACAAACAAACAAACAAACAAAACTCCAAACCAGAATAACAAAATCACCCAGTGCAACATCCACAGCCTTTTCTTGTGCTTTAAAGATGGCTACTGAGGTTACACAGGAGCAGGAGGAGCCTATGCCTCAGCACTAACACATTTATCTTCTCCTCGGCTCATCAGCTGCATCTCAGCATCTCTGGAACATTATTGCATTTATCCATGTCCCTGTTTCAAATAACATCTAGAGAGCTGAGACCTCAGGAGGCGGGAGGACTTGGGCGAGGTCCCCTGGAAAAGCAGATGAACCCAATCTCAGGCACAAAGCTTTCTTGTTTGGAATATTCTATTTCATCCCAGGATACAAACTCATTCTCTGCAGCCCTTTCCTTGACAAATTTGGAATCCCCATGCACATCACCTCACAGACATGGAGCCAGTGATCTTCTCCCACTTTCTGGAGCATGGGAGGATGCATTATGCTCTCTCACAACTCACAGCAGAGCAGCCTCCAAGGCTTCTGGGGGATCTCAGCCCTACAACATCAGAACCCCCAGCATGGCCCCCACAAATCCTTCCACAAATCCACAAATTCTTCCTCCCCTGCTCCTCAGGGACACCAGCCCAGAAGCAGGGCTGGAACTGCACCCTGGTTGTGTTTAAGGTGGTGTTGGCAAAATTAGCCTTTTGTGGGGGGTGATGGGTTTGGAGCTGTGGGACCCAAAAGGCAGGAACACTCAGGCATTAAACAGCAGCTTTTGGGGAACTCATTTCCCTCTGGTGAGCTCAGACATGGGGGTTTATCTTGGACGAATGATTTTATTTCCCCTGGAAACATCCTGGAAACCCCCTGGTTGCTCAGTGGATTGAGATGAGTTGACCTCATCAAAAGCCATGGGGCTTATATAGGTCTGGGATTCATCCAAAGGACACATTTCCACCCAAAGGGCACTTTCCTACCTGAAGCAAGCTGGAGCAGAGCCTGTTTGCCATATGGTGCAGCCAGGAGTAGATGGGAGGAAGGCCATGGAGAGCTTCCACAATTTCATCATTGTAATTTCTTCTCTAAAGTGAGAAGATAAGAGGAAGAAGAAACAGAGAGGGGACATTTGCAGGCATCCTTCTCCTGCCCTGCTGGAAAAGTCAGATGTTGAGGATGACAACTCACCACACCGGTTATTTCCAGGAAATGATATGGGCTTCAGCATCTCACTGTACTTGACCTTCCCAGGTCACTGAGAGGCTCCATAGACAGAGCAAGAAGAGCTATTAACACTAATGGGTGGGAAGCAGCCATGAATAAATCAGCAGAATCTTTCCAGCCATCAAAGCTTGAAACTCTCCCGTATGGAGCGAAGCGCAGATGGGAGGCAGGGTGATGCATGTTTGGTTTATGACAGGGGTTATCCCATGCTGTTACCTACGAGCCCAAGGGACTTGGCTCCATGGAGCCCTGCCCTGCTGCCATGGGGGGATTTTGGACCTCACCCCCAGCCCTGAATAAAAATCCCCTCGCAAAGCCACTCCTGAGCAGCATGGAGTAAAGCTTTTTCTTTTGGAACAGCTCTGGGCTGGATCTGTGCAGAAGTTTCACACTTCCCTGCCCCTTCAACACCACAGATGAGAGACAAGATGTGGAGAAGCACCAACAGCCCAATACCTCCCTGAACCAAACAGATCAAACCAAACACATCCTTCTACCTCTGGCCATTCAGCTCAGCCCTGGTAATCCCAAATCCCAGGCATTAGACATTTAATCTTACATTTGATCATGTCTTCTCTTACCAGAGGGTCTGAAATTAAAAGGGACAGAGGGAAGAGCTGAGCTCCCATGAGTTTAATTGGTTCTGGCTGGTGGATAAGAAGGAAGGAGGAAAACAGAGTAGTTTCTTCTGCTGGCTTTCCCTGGTGTTTCCTGAGCAGCTGTAACTATTCCAGAAGAGGGGAAGAGATGCAGGATGGGGGAGGGAGGTGACAATTGCCCCCTCCCAGAACAGAATAGGAGCTCGTGTTTGTGTCTCAGCTGGCCCCAGGCATGTGGAGCTGAGCCAGTGGCCTCGGCTGCACCCCATGGACGTCATTTTCCATGATGCAAACTGGGAGACGGGCAGAGAGGCTGAGGCAGGGCATGGATGAGGCAGCGGTTTGGTGCCTTTGATGTCCTCTCCTACCATGCAGAAAAGTTTAAGGCATCTCCCCTGCCCTGGGCTGGTGCTAGGGAGGGTTCCATTTGGGCTATGAGTGGGGCTGCATGCTGAGCACTGGAACCAGGAGTGGGATGGACTGGGGAGAGAGCCAGAGGGGATGGGGAATAGTGAGCTGGGTGTCAGGGATCCACATTTCGAAGCACTGGGAGCTGAGAGCAGACCGGATTTGGCTAGCTCCCAGAGGATACATGGTGCAGGTCACAGCTTCTTTTGCTAATGCCCTATGTATTCTGGGATATAAAAACTCCAGGCTACATTCCCTCCCCCCAGCCTGTAATACATCTCAGTTTTTTATCCTAGTAGTCCCAGGGCAAGATACCGAACCATTAATGCAGGATACTGCAACATCTTGCTTGTCATCCTTGAATCCTGCTGATGCTAATAAAAAAAGGTGCTGCCCTGGTTAATAAAAGCACTTATTTAATTATTATTGGCAGAACAGATAATTTTTAATTGCACCCTGCATCCCCCAGATGAAATGAGGGAATGTACTTTGATCTCAATTGAAATAACAGCAGGTATATGTTATATATATATCTCTCTATATGCATGTATGTATGTATGTATTTTATATACATTATTTTCTAGATGAAAATAAGCAGATCCACAGCTGACTGGAAATGAGAAAAAAATGCCCAAATTGTTAAGCTGTAGCCCCACTTTTCTTTACTTATCAGGAAAAAGCAGGATGTAGGAGTTCCAGCATCCCACAGCAGTGACTATTGGCTGGGGAAGGTCACTGGGAACCACAGGCTGGGATCCTGCAAAATTTCCCCACTGCCAGCCTGCAGGAACTACTGGGAGAAGATGAATTTTGGAAAAGCCTCACGTACTTAAAGAATAATGCAACCTGCCAGGCACTTAATGCAGCCAGATAAATGGAGCTGCCAGCTGGAGCTCAGCCAGGAGAAACTGCCCGAGGTAGAGGCTCTGGGGACAGGGATGAGCTTGGCGATAAGGCAGGACACTTCTGGAGCTGCCATTGTGAGGTCTTTCCTTGTGTGGGTGTGCAGAGGCTTTGGAAACAAGGCAAGATGGGGAGGTGGGATCTCCCCATGGTGCTGGGCAGGATCCCCAGCCAGGCTGGGAGAGCTGAGGG
>VZUA01093803.1:16518-45060 GCA_013401035.1 Horornis vulcanius
AACCTTCTTAATCAAATATGAATCACTTAGAAGTATTTTTCCTCTGGCTCTTTTTTTTTTTTCCCTGTGTTGTCAACACTTTGTAAAGGGACTGAAACACAGTGAAGGATCTTGCCACCACCTACTTTTGATTCATGCTTTTTCTCCTTTTGCATATTGGTAGGTTATACATTAAAGTATAGTCAATAGGTCAAAAAAACCCATGAAGTGATGAGGCCATTTTTAAATACTACCCTTTGAAATGTCCCCTGTAATTGAAGCAATGTTAGTTAAATATAGGTGCTGAGACACAGAATGATGAGAGTGGGCTTCCTTTTTGAGCTTTTGTATGCATACTTCCCAGAGAGTTCATACAACCCACTAATGGTGAACTAATGGGGCAGAGCTTGTGGCAGCCAGCCAGCCTCCTGACCTACCACACTGCCCCTGCCTCCTGAAGGCCATGCCACCACAATTACATATCAGGAAATTTTTTAAAAAGGAATTTTGGTGCTTTAATCTACGTAATATGATTTTTAGCAGAGGACAAACACACTGTTGATATAAGTGACTTATTACAAACACTCACATTGCATGTGGTTGACCCAAATAGCACAAATTCAGATTCTGACTGAAACTGCATGCTTCTGGCCCATTGCTACAGTTTACAATTGCTAAAAATATCCCTTCACTGTGCAGATGGTAGAGATCATTTAGTCCAAAAGACTAATGAAGAAACAAGTTTTAATGATAATATGGGACTTTTTTTGCTTGCACGTTGCAATAGTCTTGTAAGGTGGCTATAACAAGGAGAATTTAGAGAGAAAAAAAGTGCTGACAATCTTTGTGGGGATGGTAATGCTGTAGTCAGGACAGTTGTCAATTTTTTTTGATCCATCTGCGCCTGAACTTTAAGAGAACTTTTTTCAGGACAGCATCCTGCCAACACATCAGCCCTGCACAGCAGTTCCTCAGAGCAAACACAGACCTTTTTGGTGTCAGGGAGAAGATTACCTCTGTTTCTGCAAGAGGGGTGAAAATACGTACTGAACGTGGTGTCCCTAGTGTGACACAGGAAGGTTGTCTCTTCCTTGCAACTCTGGTTCCCTCCTACTTGCACTTTCAATGGTCTGAGCTATGCTGTAACCTGGACATCTGGCAAGCACATGGATAATCAGACTAACAGGGTCAAATCCAGGCATCTATCTGGCCTGACTTCAGGGTTGTTTCTGGAGCTGGAAAAATGTGGAATGGTGATGACTCTGACACAAGTTTTCCCTTATAATAATGAATAGAGATAATAATCAGAACAATTATGCAAAACTCACTAAAACTTTCAGGAATTTACAAGTAGGTACTGGTAAATATTCAAGTAGCAATTGGTAGGATTACAAGAGCAAGTCCTTTTTTAATCCAAACAAAGCAGAGCACAAACGCCAAGGGACTGTGCAAAACGTGGTTACACTGATATAAAAAAGTGCAGCTGAAGCAAGAAGTGGTTGTTGAATATCAGAAAATAGTGTGGTAAGGAAGATTTATGAAAATAACTACAAACAAACAACAAAAGAATAAATGGGGGAATAAAATTCTCAAGTTGAACGTAAATCTTTACAAACATCAGAAGGTACACCCAGTACCTTCTTATTGAATTGTAGGCAGGGATAGAGCTGGTTTGGAAACATTGGAAGATTCTGTGTTTATACTGCTTTTATGGAGTCCTTCTCAGCAGTTATGTGTCCATCTGCTTCCATTCCAGTTTTATAGCTATTTTTGACTCACAGCAGGTCAAAACTAAGGGGGGCATTTTTGTTGTTAACAGACAGTGTTTGTAATGCTCTGAGGGAATGTCTCTTCTCCTCCTCCCACCCACCACCTCCTCCAGAGGAGAAGCCTGCCCATGCCTTTGACTGCACCAATACCCATGGCCTCCTGCTAGTTTTTCTAACAGATGCCTCCATGATCTGTGTCATGCTGTCCCAAACACTCAAGAGAAGATCTCCCTGAAACACCTGCCTACCTGCCTCAGAATGTCTCTTCAGTTCTCCTTTAAAACTCTCCTTTTTTCATATTATCTCCATGAGTTTGCATGGGACCGAATACACTGACAATAATTTGTTTCATCACTTCCTTAAATCTGTTCTCGTCTTCTCTTCTGCCTATCTGCTACATCTTTCCTAGCTTTAAACTGGAGGGTTTTGAGGGACAGAACTGTTTTTCTCATGTTCTACTTAAAGAAGGTCTGGTACAAAGACCATAATTCCTGGCATGAACACCTCTTGCTTCTCTGGCCCACTACAGATCAGCTGTGGTAGTGGTCAATATATTAAATTAATTCTTTTCTGGATTTAGATCTCCCCACAGAAACATCCTTATGATCAGTACCAGAGTTTTAATAAGGGCTACTGAGGTCCTGAGAGATGAACCATGGTTTGATGTACTTATTACACCTGGATGATGCTGGAGGCTTATGTGTCCTGCAGAGAATCCTCCTCATCACTTTCATACCTAGTTTTAGGATCAATGAATTTAGTGTCAAACCCATGTCATACGCCCTGTGGGCAGGCCATTATCTGACAAGAAGCATCTAAGAATTAGACCCTAAAACACATTTAGATTCCTAGCGCCTGTTTAAGTGACCAATATGCCCCAATTCCAATAGGAAAGGTTTCCAAATATTAATTGTTTTTTAAAAACTGTCACTCAGACTCTCTTGTCACTCAGACATTGTACAATCAGACAGTAAATTGAAGACTTATAAAACTTTCATTTTCCTAAAAGATCATGAAATTTTCTAGTTACATTACAGCCCACGTGCTAAAAGGTCACACTTCCCCTTCTTTTCAGGGGTGTATTAGAAGATGTCTGTGGAGGAATCCAGAACAGTGACTGTCATTGCCTCAGCAGCTCTTTTGCCATGCGATTTTGCATTCAGAAATGCATTTGAGTCACAAAAATCAATTGTTACAGAAACCGTGGTGCCTTGTGGGAAGGACATAACTGAACAGTGTTGTGGGTGAGGGTGGGTGGGAGGTTAGAAGCAGAATACCATCAGTGGGGAATGGGCTCTCTGGGCTCTCACTAAACACTGTGCAGGTTTTTGTGGATGGACCATGTTACTGTCAACACCACGGTCTCTAATCTTATTGTGCACCCTTTTTTATCAGATCCTGTGTGCTACTGCAAGATAACTGTCCTTAGATCAAACAGACACAGATGAGCAGCTTTGCTAAAAAGAAAAAGGTCCAGCTGGGGCAGTTTCCTTCTGAATTACGGCAAAGTGGTGGTGAACAGCTTCAAACATTTTAATAAGGAAAGTTGTGAATCTCTTCCCTAGTGATCCATCTATGAACACGGACATGATGCGTCTGTGAACCTAGTCAGCTAAAATATATCAGCCATGTTTATTGACCTGCCTGATCAGAGCTCAGGTTTGCTCGGGAGGCACAGCACACACTGCTGCAGCTGTCAGCAGCACCTGCAGCCCAGCCCTGCTGAGGATGAGCCCGGGGGTCAGATTTCCCAGGTGAAAACAAAGACGTTCTGCATTACCAGACCCCTTGCAGAGCTGATACACTTTCTTTTCATGTGCACAAATTCACCACTGAAACCCGACCCTGTAGGGCTTGCTGTTAGGTAAATATAACTAAACCTATGTACCTGAGACCGTTTGCCCCCTGCTAATATTTTTCTGGATTGGGTTAAACTTTGTGAGCATAATCAGCTGCTTTCCCTCCAGGATAAACCTAAAAAAAGCCACCAGCTCATCTGGAAAGGAAGGGACCTCCACGCCTACTGAAGTCACAGTGGAGCTGGAAAACCCAAGGGTGTGCTAATGCAAGAGGACAGTGCAGGAGATAACCTCTGTTGTGCATCTGTGTGCCTACAAGGACCTCAGAGAAAGGTTACAGAAATCCTGGAAAGACGGGAAAGGCATGAAGACCGCAGGAAGAGCCCCAGCTCCTTAAGGAGAGCAGAGTCAGCAAGGTTTCCTGGCTGATGAGCAGTGGGGGTGTACCAACAGCCTTACTGGCCCTGCCCTGCCTCTGCAGGGACCAGACTTCTACCCATGGGCCCATCTGAGCCCGTGCTTTGAGACTTCCATCTCAGCTGTGATCCTGGTCTCCAGCTATGCCTGATCATGGACCCTCTGGACCCTCATGGACCCTGCCCTTTAGACTGGCTTGTGCTTGGACCTGCCTCTCCTCCAGAGAGGTGCCAGTGATCTGGATTCGTGCTGGAATCCATCTGCCCCTGGCTGCCCTGCCCCCTGCTTGGGGTGAGGTCCTGCCCTGCCCATCCCCCTGGAGACACCCTGCAGGCCCTGGTCCCCAGGGAGGTGCTCCTGTTACAGAAGTGGCACCTGTTGCTCATAAGGTTTTTCACAGTATGAAACACAGGCAGAGACCAATCCTTAGGCTAGTCCCTCTCTGTTTCCTTTCACAGTTTGGTTAAATTAGCAAACCAGCAGAAGCCTTACCTTCTTTTGTTCACATTTTTTCCTTTCAAAGTTCATGCAAAAGATTTGCAAAACATTGGTAATTTTTTGCATTACATTGTAGAAAAAGGTGGTGTTTTTTTTCCTTTTTTTTTCTCCTCTATTTCTTTTTTTCTACTTGTAAGTGATCTTTAGATTTTCATGTTCATTACAAACTCCCACAGCACTGAGGGTCTTTGCCAAGGGATTTGATGGTGCTGATACTTATTTGTGCAAACTGCATTGGTTTCTTGATGTCCTCTCCCTACTACTTTATGTTTAGTAAATGAACTTTCAAAAAATCCTGTTAGGAGTGTTTTTAAAAGCTGCTCGGAGCTGCAAAAAGAGTGGGTGAGCAGTAAGGAGAAATGGTGGAAATAACAATGCTTGTGCCTTGCATTGCCAGGCAATTGTCAGATACAAACAAAATGTTAACAGCAGCCCCTGAACACTTGGAGCCATAGAAGTTCAGAGAAGGGGGGACAGGCAGGCAGATGGTGGAAGAGTTGGTCAGAGCTGTTCAGTCAATTCATAACAGAAAAGCAAAATGAGGATGTTGCCACTTCACAGCTGGTGTCTAGAGCACTTCATGTCCCCTGACATGGTGGTAAAAGCTGCTGGGGTCTGAGCTGCTGCTGAGCAATTCTTGAAAATTCTTTAGTGTGCACTCTGTTGCTTTTAGCTCAATTAAGGCATTTAGACAGAGATCAGTGTGGTGCAAGGTCTGAATAGAAAGGTTGAAATATGTGGACGCTAACTCTAGAGGAACTGGTTTCTGCAATTTTTGTCAGGACAAGTGGCCATAATTCTAAGGGAGAATTTTGCTTACTGCCTTAGGCCATGTTTTGAAAGGTATTTAGGTGCTGAAAGATAGTTTTAAACTTCTACTAAGACTTTTAGAAATATTGCCTGCTTCATAAAATCTTACTTGGCACTCATCTGATTTGTTTGGTACTTTAATATCTTGGAAATCTGGCAATGTGCAGGCAATAAATACAGAAGAATAATAGGAATTTCAGATGAAAAATAACAATTTTTTTACAGGATTAGAATTGGTACACTGTTGGTTAACTGTTAATACAAATAAGTCAAGATCTCTTACAAGGTGCATGGAACTAAAAGGTAAAAATAAAAAATGGACATCTAAAAAAAATAATGAGCAGAATGGAGAAAATGCAAAAAGTCTACTTTATAAAGACTCTGTCATGCAGATTCATATGATTTAGTTTTGCTTTGTTTTTTTTTAACCTTTTCTCTTGGGAATTATTAGACAAATGTAGAATTGCAAATTGGGTATACAGATCTTTCTACATTTGCAGTATGCGAGACCTGAAATCACAGAACCAATTCTCTTCAAACTGGTAAGGACAGTTACTTGTTCAAGAAAGTTAAATATATCCTGTAACAGTGAACAAATCAAACTGAGGTGTTCTAATCATGAGTATAAGACTCCAGTTTGGTTAGCTTTCTTTTTTTTTTTTTTTTTTAACCTTTTCCCTTGGGAATTATTAGACAAATGTAGAATTGCAAATTGGGTATACAGATCTTTCTACATTTGCAGTATGCGAGACCTGAAATCACAGAACCAATTCTCTTCAAACTGGTAAGGACAGTTACTTGTTCAAGAAAGTTAAATATATCCTGTAACAGTGAACAAATCAAACTGAGGTGTTCTAATCATGAGTATAAGACTCCAGTTTGGTTAGCTTTCTTTTTTTTTTTTTTTTTTAACCTTTTCCCTTGGGAATTATTAGACAAATGTAGAATTGCAAATTGGGTATACAGATCTTTCTACATTTGCAGTATGCGAGACCTGAAATCACAGAACCAATTCTCTTCAAACTGGTAAGGACAGTTACTTGTTCAAGAAAGTTAAATATATCCTGTAACAGTGAACAAATCAAACTGAGGTGTTCTAATCATGAGTATAAGACTCCAGTTTGGTTAGCTTTCTTTTTTTTTTTTTTTTTTAACCTTTTCCCTTGGGAATTATTAGACAAATGTAGAATTGCAAATTGGGTATACAGATCTTTCTACATTTGCAGTATGCGAGACCTGAAATCACAGAACCAATTCTCTTCAAACTGGTAAGGACAGTTACTTGTTCAAGAAAGTTAAATATATCCTGTAACAGTGAACAAATCAAACTGAGGTGTTCTAATCATGAGTATAAGACTCCAGTTTGGTTAGCTTTCTTTTTTTTTTTTTTTTTTAACCTTTTCCCTTGGGAATTATTAGACAAATGTAGAATTGCAAATTGGGTATACAGATCTTTCTACATTTGCAGTATGCGAGACCTGAAATCACAGAACCAATTCTCTTCAAACTGGTAAGGACAGTTACTTGTTCAAGAAAGTTAAATATATCCTGTAACAGTGAACAAATCAAACTGAGGTGTTCTAATCATGAGTATAAGACTCCAGTTTGGTTAGCTTTCTTTTTTTTTTTTTTTTTTAACCTTTTCCCTTGGGAATTATTAGACAAATGTAGAATTGCAAATTGGGTATACAGATCTTTCTACATTTGCAGTATGCGAGACCTGAAATCACAGAACCAATTCTCTTCAAACTGGTAAGGACAGTTACTTGTTCAAGAAAGTTAAATATATCCTGTAACAGTGAACAAATCAAACTGAGGTGTTCTAATCATGAGTATAAGACTCCAGTTTGGTTAGCTTTCTTTTTTTTTTTTTTTTTTAACCTTTTCCCTTGGGAATTATTAGACAAATGTAGAATTGCAAATTGGGTATACAGATCTTTCTACATTTGCAGTATGCGAGACCTGAAATCACAGAACCAATTCTCTTCAAACTGGTAAGGACAGTTACTTGTTCAAGAAAGTTAAATATATCCTGTAACAGTGAACAAATCAAACAGTGAACAGTGAACAAATCTGAGGTGTTCTAATCATGAGTATAAGACTCCAGTTTGGTTAGCTTTCTTTTTTTTTTTTTTTTTTAACCTTTTCCCTTGGGAATTATTAGACAAATGTAGAATTGCAAATTGGGTATACAGATCTTTCTACATTTGCAGTATGCGAGACCTGAAATCACAGAACCAATTCTCTTCAAACTGGTAAGGACAGTTACTTGTTCAAGAAAGTTAAATATATCCTGTAACAGTGAACAAATCAAACAGTGAACAGTGAACAAATCTGAGGTGTTCTAATCATGAGTATAAGACTCCAGTTTGGTTAGCTTTCTTTTTTTTTTTTTTTTTCTTTCAAGGGTAAGAAATAGAATGATTCTTGAGTATGTAGATCAGCATAATTTAATTAGCTTTTATGACCAGGAATCCTCAGAGATAACCATAAAAGTCAATTAGACTGTATTAAAATGCAGCCATTTTCCTGAAGCTTCTGTGAAGCAGCCCTTACTTACTCAAGAGAATGATAAAAGTCCAGATATCTAAATATAAAATAAAGAATAGCCACATAGAAAGGCATGGCTGTTGTTGTCTTTAATACAACTGACTTCTTTCTTGACTATGCCAGTGAAATGCATTGCACACATCATACCTTGAGTTATGTGCTGTCCTGGCCAGCCAGCATTACAGTACAATCTTGCATTCTGTTTAAATTTGGCTTTGAGGAAGGTTTTAGCAAAGTGTAGTGCCTCAGGGCAAAACCCGATTATCTGCAGGAATCAGGGAAGGACCGTGTCCCAGCTGCTCCCCCTCCCAACTCCAGATGTTCCACAGCTGGCTGAGCACACAGGAAGATGTGCAGAACCGAACCACACAGTCAGATGATCACATCTGAATTGACACCTTCTTTCCTCACCCTTTCGCCTCTGTGTTGTAATCAGATCTTCATCTATGCTGGGTTTAAGAGCAGTGCAGAGGTGGCAGGCACTCAGTGACCATCCAGAAGGGTCCGTGTCCCCCCACCCTCCCGCGTGGCCCCAGTCAGTCTTTTCATGATGGCTCTCTGCCTCGGGATAAGCTTGCCTCCTAGGAGTTTCCAGTGCACCCCAAACTCCAGGTTTCTGCTGAAGCAGAAGCTTTTGAGGGCAGGAATCACAATTACATTTTGGTGTCTTTAATGAACATTACTGATGTATATGACTACATTACAGAATATTTAACATTTCTTCTTTTAAGCTTGCACTTTTTCCTCTGAACAACATATTCTGGCCATTCCAAAGAGCATGACTCTACTTTTAATTGTCCTGATGAAGTACACACTCTCTTAAATATTAGTAAACCTGTTAATGCCAGGAATGGCTTATATTATTCCTGCAGGTATGGATTACCCAAAGCAGAGGTGGGGAAGGGTCAGCAGCCCGAAGCTACAGTATCTTGCCCACCAGAAGTTTGTTCTTTAGAGAAGGAGTGGCAAAGCAGCTGGGCAGCTTCCCCATCACTGCCACACACATCTGGCCCTGAATTCCAGCTCAGTCTTATTTATTTCAATTAGCTCATTAGACATTTCAAGCCTCCATGCTTATCTCAAATACAAATATTTGCTGTACAGCATGTCACACTACCCAGTATTATGTTCTCTGCATAAAGAAAGTCCTTGCAAAACACGCCACAAAGAGCTTGTTGTAAATCTTTTGTGAGAATTTTCAGTCTGTCTTTGCCTGATTTTATAGGATTAAAGTCTCAGAATTGATGCTGCATTATTGTGGTGTTTCTGTGGAAATTACTGCATTTCATAATTATGTGTTCAATTCTAAAGGAGAAAGACCAGTGTGAAGTAAACAGAACTCCTATCAAACTTGCAGTCCGTAAAAACAAGCATTGTCTCAAAATCTCAAGTTCTTTTTTAAGGCATAAGGAAAAATATTTGAGAGATAGCAACCGTGGCACTGAGTTGATGTTCCCTTGCATTGACGTAGTTAATCTGTCAGCAATTCCATCAGCAAACCTATTTTTCAGACCTGTTAACTGTGGTCTGAAAATCAATTCCAGACTTAATCATGGACAAAGGGGTGCATTCCATGTTCTGCACGCCAGTGATATACACATATATCACTTGGAGAATAGATTCCAAGGTCTCAGACCATAAGAAATTTAATGCTTACAATATTTATGACAGAATAGCACCATTGTGCTAAAGAGTGTGGAAAAGTAGGCAGAATAGATGATTCAAATGCAAAATAGTTTGAGCATCTGTTTGAAATTCCTCAGCCTTCAGCCTTATCGTACAATCCAAGGCACGTAAAAATTGTGCTGGAATTTGCCTCTTGTCATATCTTATTGCTTAATTATTAAACATGTTTGGTATGGTACAGTTGCTCTATAATAAAGTCTGTCATTACCTAAGCAAACAAAATTCCTCCTGCTATTGCCCTTGTAGGTAGTCAATACCTGATAAGGGTCAGGGCTGCAGCTCCAGGCTGAAGCAGGGCCATGCAGCTCTCCTGTGTGAAATGCTATCATCCTGGGGCAGTGCTGGCACTCACAGAGCAACCAGGCACTGCATTTTTGACTCCTTATTGTTTTCTTCATCAAGGAACAAATCCTGCAGCCTTTTGTCCAGCTGCACAGACCAGGGGAAGAGGACAGGACAGGGATCCTTTGGCAATAGCAAATACAAAAGTCTTTGGAGCATGGGGCTGGAGATAAAACTGGCAGTGATATTGGGTCAGGACACCAAAAGTACCGAGGTTTCTGCACTTCTCAGTACACTCAGGGAAGCAGACAGAAGAGCAGAGCTTAGAGAACATACTGCATGAGCAGGGAAAAGACACCCTTCCTCCTCTACCCCTGCTCGCCCAAACCCAGTTTCTCAGGATGGGTCTGAAAAAAAAATCTCTCTGAGGCACATAGGTGAAGTACTTCTGCGTTTTTTTAGGCTTTCCACTTGATTTTAACCAAGGAACCCCCCCACCCCAAACTAGGATTAGTGAAACACAATGACAAAAATTTTCATCACTGCAGGCCCTAGGCTTGGCACCAGTGCAGCCCTTAGGAGACACAGCCTTCTTCAGTTTTACCATCACCACTAGCTTTGTGAGCCCCTACTTTTTGTTTCTAAATTTGGGGTTGCTTGCCTATTTTCCCAGATAGGATTTGTGAGGCACCACTTTCCCACTGATGCTTGTTGGAATAGTGCCAGCTCCAGGCCATGAACATCAGTCATAGTGCAGCACCTCTGTGGAGGTACCCAGAAACTGAGACAAGATACATCCAAATTAAGGGCTTTTCACATCAATTTTCTGTGCAAGTGCAAAACAGCCCCTTCAGGTAGAAAGGGAGAGAAAGAGGTGTGAGGGCTCAAATACTGTTGAGAGACACACTCTCTGCCCACCCCTTGGTCCCAGTCACAAGGTCTGAACCCTCCCAGGTGAATGTGCAGCCCAGCACAGGGCCAGGCAATAACTCTGAAGCTGGACAAGGAAGTGCCATGAACACGTAGTGCCCTCAGGTGCCTGCAGCATCTTTGCCAAGGTGCCTTCAGCCTCAGGGATAACAAATGTGCATGAGCTCTGCTGTGGTGCAGCAAAGGCCTTGACTCAGGGGCGTGCTGAGCTCCAGCAGCATCACTGAGTTCATTGTGAAATGGCAGGGGTTTCCTGCAGAAAATGGTGTCTGTGGGCTGCCTGGGAATGTCTGTAGGGTGCTTAATTTCAGTTTTCCTCCTAGGTGAGCCTGGGGAACCAGGCAGGATGGCATCCTGGGAAGGAGAGAAAGGTGGGCTGGTGCACTTCTGTGGGTGTGATGCTGCTAATTTGTCTTCATCTGCAGCCAGCAAACTGGGGCAGCTGAGGTGCAGGCAGACCCTCTCAGCTGTGAGAGCAGTTCCCTCCAGTGTAGAACTGGCGCTGGCAGCTGGGAGTGGTGACAGTGCTGCTTGAGCAGCCGGCCCTGCCTTGCAATGGGCTCCTGGCTGAGCTCCCTTGAGGCTTCTCCCACTCCTCACAGCCCCTCAGGGCTGCTGTCAGCTGCAATCAGCACTGGGCGAGCTCCCTCCCCGCTGCCTCAGCTCCGAGCCCTGCAGTGCAGCCATGGGTTCCTGACTGCCTCTGCTGCAGAGGTGGCAAATCCTGGCAGAGGGCAAGGCAGAAAGCTGGAGGGAGCTCCTAATGTTGGGTCTGATTGATGGGGATACAATTTTCCCAAGGCAGTCAAAAACCTTATACAGGAATTCTGCAGTTCTATCTCATCAGTAGTGCAAGCTGTGCACAGCAACGCCATAGCTTTACGACCATATAATCTAGCAGTATTTTCTAAAAGGACAGACTGGGGCTATTAAAAAAAAACAAAAAACAAAAAAACAACAAAAACTTAGAAGTTAATTTCTTTTGAAGCCAAGTAACTGAGCACTTGCAAACCTAACTTTATAAAGAGAGCTGTTTGCTTAACCATGGGCCATCCCTCCCCACAAAGCTTTTAAACGAGCTGGAAATGATTTCTCTTCAATGTCTTGACCTCACTCAAAGGGGTGGGTGGGCTCAAAGGGCGATCTGGCAGCAGCCGCATACAAAAGCCCAGGTGGGAAACATTTAATTTCCCCAGATGTTACTCCCGTGGTATTCATGAAGAGGAATTGCTTCAGATATTGCAAGTTGAGTGTTTTGAATCGTGAAATAGGGGTGAAATACAAACAAGTAAGTAAATATGTATGTCTCTCTCTCCTTTATCACGCACAAGTTGGAGGGTAGTATGGACAAAAATAAAGGTCCTATAGAAAAGAGCTGACGTGAAAGCCTTGTTGAGAAGGTCCTTTATTTTTATCGCAGAATCTCTTGTCCAAACACCAAAGGTCTGTGTAAGGCCTGGCTGTGTTTGCTGTGTCCAGGAGCCCTCTGTTTGCAGGGGGAGGAGAGGGTCTAACCTGCATCGCCTGGAGTGGGAGCACACACACTGCTGCCTGAGACACTCCCCTGCCTCCTGTGCAAATACATCAGCTCTTGGGTTCATCTCTGACCTCCTGAGATAATCTGTCTTTACCACTTATGCTTTGCCCATCCCTATCCTAGGAGCAAGCCACGAGTTTTTCTCATTGTGAATTAAATGAAAGGAAAAATAATCTAGGGAAAATTGGCTGATTACCTTTAGTTATCCTACCAGCCGTGTTGTGGCTTCAGCACTACTGAAAGAATGAACAGTAATCTAATTAATATGCTTAGTGTACTAGACTAGAATCTAAAGACATATTCAGCTTGCCACAGCATGCACTTTGAAATTTTTTACTCAGTAGTAACATTTAAACAGCCAGGCTTTCAGCCATGCAAACTGTGGATAATGAATTTCTTTCATCCCAAACAATTTACTCCCCGGTGTATTAAAACACTTAACCAGATCAGTTGTATTTGTACCAATGCGTGCTCATACATGCAGAGCAATGGAAAAAATGAGCAGTGTGCAGTAATGATTATTTTCTTGGTAAATGTTTTTTTTTTTTTCCTTAAAATGATAGGAAAAATGTCACATATTTCTCAGTCACAAGCGAGCACTGTTTACACAACCAACATGAATAATGATAACAAGAATATTCCCTGCTGCCCTCACTCTCTTTGGATGCTATCCAGCATTGACTGAAGTCAGGGGGAGCTCTCAGTTGACTTCTCTGGAGCAAGATGGGATTTGCTGCCTGCAGTTGGCATTCCCCTCAAACAAGCACAGCTCTCAAAATGCAGTGCAGATGGAAAAGTCCCATGGAGATGGCAGAGCTCATCGTACTCAGGGTTAGTAGGTTCACCCTGCGGGCCCCAAAACAGGGTCAAAGTCAGGAGGAAGGGGAAAAAAAAAAGAGTTTTAAAATAAAAGTTTGCTTTTTTTTCCCCTGCCATTCTAGTTTCTGAGGCATTTAGCTATATTTGGTTGTATTTTTAGGCTCCATTCCAAGAGCAGATTGAAGAACCAAGAACTTTGTGAAATGAAAGTTAGGATTTCCGCACTATCACTTCACTTCAAAAGCTTATGTTTAGAAAGAAATCCCCCGCCCTGCCACACTTATTAAAATACAAATGTGTTGTACAAATGCAATTTTAAGCTATCCACACGAATCTGGTTTCGAGAATATAATTCTCTACTTTTAAAACTTGATACAACAGCACAAAAATGATGCTGTAGAGAGCCCATCCTTTCATCATGAGTGTTTTGGGGTTGAGTTCCATGTTCTTTTCCAAACATGCATGGGATTAGGGTTCAGTTACAATGCACACATGCGATTTTTCAAAGCAACTCCCAGAAATGCAGTTAATCATTGCAGCAAAATGGAATTTAGAGACAAGCCTTCTGCCCTTAAGAGAAGAGAAAAGGAGCGGGGTTTGGCCTGTGGGGGTGGGATTCATCCTGAGTGAGGGGTGATGTGGACTTGAAACAGGCCCAGGTCTTCAGCCTTTGACAGTAGTGGCAGCTTTGCCTGAGCAAATAAGAGCTCACATGAACTTTCCATTTGTGCATCCATCAGGGAGGAGATTTGGCTTTGGCTGCCAGCCTCTTCAGTCATTCAGGCTCTCTGGGGTGGCTCCTCTTGATTTCAAAGTGTGTCAGCTGGGGCTTTTCACGCAGTTGTAAAAACAGTGTGGGTTGATGAGAGTCACTCCCCACGAGGTGACCCCTGGAAAACCTGCTCAGTCAACGGCAAGAATTTTTCTCCCATTTTGGCTGGAGAGAGATTAAACCATTAGACTTTTTCCCACCATCAGCATCCTTGTTGTGGAAACACAGCGGTCAATTTTTATTGTGGGTCGGCAGGGCTGTCCTCAGCATGGCGTTATTTCCTGCTTGGCATCCACCTTCCTCACTTGTAAAGTTCATTATTGGTAATCTGCTGTGAAAGAGAATATCGAGCCTGTATGTGTTGACCACCCAGGTCTATACATTCCTATATACTCCTGCTGTAATAAAAGCACTGGAGAGCAGAGCATATGATAAAGTGCTCCTAAGGAGATCACTGAATCTTAATCTTTGCCTTACACCCTGTTAAGCACTATTTCTTCTGAAGCTGTGCAAATATCTGTGCAGCTGTATATTTTCGGCACATGCCACTGCAAAATAAATTATTCAGGATTTTTAGATTACTTATAAATGACACCAATCAATTAACACCACAGTCGGCAGTCTTTGGGGCTTTTGTCACAGGCCAGGATGGTACAGCTCTTGAGTCCATGTGTTCCACGATTCTGAAGGATTATGGTAATGACAGATTATTTTTATTGAATTTTTAATTGATGAGTAGTATCTCTGGACTCACTGTGCTAACATTAAGTCTAGGGAGAATTAATCTCTTGAAGGAGAACATGATACAAGAAGAGCTGCCCTTCTGCAAACAAAAAAATCTCATTTACACGTGGCACCGAGCAACCAAGTGAGTTTGCTGCTGTCAGTTGTCAGACTCTTTCACAATCCTTTGCAATGAAGATTTGTGCCTTTGCCTTGCACAGGGCTGCACAAGCCTTTGAGGAGACCACACACTGACATGTGCTTCAGTGCTGCCCTGAAACAAGGTGAAAAAAAGTAGGGTGGTTCCAGGTGATGCGAAACAAAGCGAGCAGCAGCCTCTATTGATCCCTGGGTTGAAGATGCCACCTTTCTTGTTGCAGCTGGAAAAGTCCCAGCTGCCCTTCTTCTGTATCACTGACATTTCCAGTGTTTCTGCTGGTGCTACCAGCAAGGCCACTGGATAGCAAGGTCTGCAACCCTCTGACATAGGAACAAACCCTAATGCTGGCTACAAAGCCACAGAGCCATGGAATAAAATATTTGCTTCCCTTTCTGGAATGAATAAACCTGTGATCCCTTTGTCCTTCCAAAATCCCCGGCTCCTGGGCAGATTGTGCTGGTGTGTGCTCATGATGCAGGTAAAGGGTGACCTATGCAGAGAGCTGCACCTAAACTCTGGCAAAGAATAACACAGATGATTGGTGTTTTCCATGTTGCTTTAAGGAGCAGTAAAGCTTCATGGTGATGGATAAGTACTATTATCATGCATTAAACATGTGTGGTTTAAGGACAGAGAGTAGTCCAATACCAAGTTTTTCAATACAGGTTGAACATGTCATTGAACTGTTTGTTTTATATTAAAATCCTCCTAGCCCCACAAACTAAAATTAGGCTGTTCAGAGTCCAGCTGATTTAGCTTCATAAAGCCACTGAAAATAGTTAAAGAAATATACATTGTATGCTGCCATGGATTGATTCATTAAGGGTGATGGTAGAGCCTGAATTGGAAGGTGCAGTGAAGATGATGATGAATTTTAATGTGGCCAGTGGCTACTGGATATGAAATTGGAAATCAATGCTAGCTATTAAATACAGAGGGATGCTTTACATCTGAAGCAGTCTTCCATTCCCAATCTTTCAGTGTGCCAGGGAAATGCTGGAATGAAGGAAGGAAGCCCAGCCTTGCAAGGGTCTGCCAGCGCTGCTGCCTGTACTTCCTGTTCGTAGCTGGGGTACACCTCACCCTCTGTGAAATGGATCCATAGCAAATGTTCCCAACTGCCCCCGTGCTGGATGTGGTAGCTCTGATGGGTCTAAATCTCAGTCTCTGTCTGGGAGCTGCATGATGGCATCTGAACAGAAGCTCACACATATCTCTAGATCTCATGGTCAGAAGGAAAATCGGTGAAGGGCGATGAGTGCACGGTGGAGGCAACGATGCCTCAGCCCACTGTCACCTAAAGACCCTCCCAAGGCAAATTAGAGTGCAAACTCTAAAAGCCAACAGTAACTGCACTGCTGCTGGGGAGTTTTGATGGAGGATAATGACATCTCAGGCCACCCTACCCTGGCCCAGGAAAACGCTGTTGGATTGCCCCATGGGTGCTGGCATTGTGCCACAAGTGGGTGGTAGGTAAGTCTCTGCCTCCCAGAGAAGAAAACTCCCCTGTCAGTGCAGCTCTGTGTAGCAATGGAGACACCACATGTCCTTGGGGGAGCAGAGGAAGCCTCGGAGAACTCTGTGTTGTATTTTGCCTAGGATCAATTTGCTATAATCCAGCTGTGTTCCCACATAATGCAGAGACAAGGTGGTTTTGCCTCCTGTTGCCTTGCTTTCTACCACCCCTCTTTTCAACACACATGGATAATTGAAATAACTTGACTCTTTTGCTTCATTATAAAATATTAAATGGAAAGACAGACATTAAAGTGTCTCCTCCCACTACAGCAAAGCAATGAAGAAATAAGCATGCCAATCTCATTTAAATGTTTGCTGGCTCTGTTGATACTGGAATGTTGAGCTAAGTCCCTAATTAAATGAGAAAACAACAAACACAGCTCGTAAACTATTGGTTTTCACACAGTGTCTAACAAAATGAGCACTGTATTCTAAATGTTCACCCTCTATATCTCTCAAGCTTAAGGAGTGATGTTCAACAGGCCCTTTATGAAAATACTGTTTCCTTCTCCCCTGCAGAAGCAGAAGAAGGGGAAAGCTGTTCCTAGGATGTGGATGATTGATTTGCACCTGTGCACTGGAAACAGAAATTCTCCTGTGTGAGCATAGATAGTGGCATTGGTGTGATGAGCTCCTCTTGGGTAAGTTAACACAACAAATGGATCTAATTCCCAGTGAAGGCTCTGGGTGACATGCTCACCTGACACAGGAAAGTCAGGGAGGTAAGAACAGGATTATGGGATCTTCCAGCCCAGAGCCTGGCTTTTAGCATCAGCCAGCATGGCCTTTTGCATTAAGTCCACAGACAAGCCCCAGTCAACACAATTCTTTTACAGAGCTCTGACACCAGCTTTAGGAAGGAGGGACAGAAATGCACCAGCTGCACTACCTTATTTTTATCTCTGTGTCAAAATTTGTCTGACTCCTGAGAAGCATCTCCTATTATGTACTATAATTTTACCTAGCATGTCATCCTTGACCTACGCTGGCACAGCATATCTCTTTCTCCTTGTGTATAGCTAATGTATATAAATTTAGCTGGTAAGGTTGAAATATTCGTGATTTGCAGCCATTTTGGATGACATTTTTATACCGTGAGAGGTAGATTTCAGTTGGATGTTCATTGGAGCTGGTGATCAAAAAGCAGGGGAGGGCATAGGTGTTGCTAAAGCATCTCCAGGAAGCATCCATTTTGTGAATGTCTGAGTTTGTTTTTTTTTTTTGTTTTAATTGATATTTGACATTTCAGCCAAGCCTGAAACCTCCAGGATTTAATTGCAGTAAAATCAATGATACACCAGGAGTAATGAGGTGTACCTGAATTATCCTGAAATAGATATAATTGCTGTGTAACTCACCCAGCAGGTCCCAGTTTCCCCAGGCACAGTCAGTACCTCGTTGTTTTCCAAGTGAAAAGATGTCAGGAGCCAGTGGGATAGAGCATAATCAGTCAGGGTGCTCTTGCCTGTTTTGCTTTTGAATGTCATGTAGTGAACAGCATTTGAGAAGAGGAAGGGGTGCTGGAAGAAGAGGATGGCTAGCTGGCACCCTGAGGGTGCTTCATGCTCGAGTGATGGGGAAGATGCCCGTGGAAGTGTGATGCCAGAGTGGAGCAAGCACTGGTGCAGAGGACTTCGTTCTGCTGGGAGCTCTGGGTAGATATTAACGCTGTTCTCATTAAAAGTGAGTTTTAACTTTCACTGCAGTATAGAAAAATCCCTGCTACAGGCCAAGGTGAAATGCTTTGTAAATGATCAGCTGTCAGCTACTGGAGTCACAGCTCTGAGCCATGGCAGTTCATGGAGATGAGGGACAAAAAGGTTCCTGGCCAGGGGAGCTATAAAAGCTACTGCATTTAGGGAGTCTGTTCTCCTTAGGGATGCTGTGTCTCTGCTTAGCAATTCCTGTTGCCAGATTTCTGCTTCCTTTTTTTCTCCTGAAGAGAAACATTCCTAAGATGTGGTGAACCCTGGCTGGTTGTCTTCTGCTGCCTGAGGATGCTTGACTCCACAGAACCTTTGCTGGAGACCAGCAGCACACCAGGCTTCAACTTATTTTACTGCACTGCCTCTTCTGCTGCAGAGGTCTCCGTACACACAGAGTGACTCTGCCTTAGTGAAGGATATTCAGCTGGGAATGCAGGATGTGCAGCCTCAAGGTGCAATTTGGGGTGGGTCTTTCTACTGCTGCAGCCACTGAGCTACAGGCAGCCCCCATGGCCCCTCAGAGTTGTGTTAGATTGTCAATGAAACTTTGTTTTTGAAAGACAAATAGCTTGATAATTTAAGCCTTTAAAAATTTTTTTTGGAAGCTCCGGGAGATGTAATGGGGATACACTCTCATCTGGATTTTACTAAAAATAATACAAGATAAATTTACCTAATGAGTTCAGCATGTATATGTCTTAATAGCCTTTCCCTGGTAATTTTATACTGGCTCCTATCGTACATCAATGCTTCTTTCAACACATGTAAATAATACACAGGGCACAATTCAGGTTCCCATAGAAAGCATTTAGTCACAAACAGAAATAAGTGCAGCAGCAATTGCATAGATCCATTCAGGCAATCAAAAGCTGGGCCAAATTCTGCACCTTTTGCTCACAAAAAGCATCTCTGCTGATTTCCTAATGTTGCTGTGATAAACTGGGCTAGATTTTATGAAAGAACTTTATGTTGCCACATATTTCATATTTCAATGCCAAAGGCACGTTTAAAACCTTCCATATGTCTCACTAAAGCATAGTGGATGAGTTTCCTACACTAATAGAGAACATAACCAATCAACTAGTATAAATGCTCTCTCTCCATAATCACCTAACTTAGTCATACATCATCTAACTGAAGTGCCACAACTGCAAGACTTTTTAAATAGCCTATTATTTGTCAACAAAGTCAAGATTTTAATGCAAATACCCTGTATCCATCAGCGCAGGTTAGATGAGCACTTGGGATAAAAATTAGAGGTGTAAATTTAAATATGTTATATGCCTCTGCATGGTGAGCTGGGCCCACTCTTTGAACTTTATTTAGTCTGGCCATTCCTGTGTCTCAAAGAAGCAGAACAAAGTGTGTCACACGAGGCCACGTGCAACGTTTGCTCCTTGCAGTGGCCATCTTAACTCACAGGTGTCACTGCCACACAGCAGCCTCCACACCACAACTCACTGCTCATTTAAACCTCACTTCATGCTGTGGTCGTGTTTGCGAGCTACACTTGCAAACGTGTGAAGAAAATAATGTTCAGGTAGACCTTCTTGAATACCAGTGTCCAAGGTGACAAGGGTACCAATAACTGCATAAATCTTTATTTCTGCCTTGAGATCTAAGTGATTAGGCTGTGATCCATTTTCTTTCTTCTCATAGGACCATTCATTTTTTCACTCTATTTTCTGTTTCTGTGATGATGCCCCACTTCCTTAGCAGGGAATCGGGAATGAGCTTGTAGGGGTAATGTGTGAGGGACAGATATTTTCTTACTGATCCTTTGCAACAGCATGGTTTCTTCCAAAGTATTTTTATCTGGACAAAGCACTATAGCCAGTTTACTAGCAGAAAGGGGCTTTCAGTGTGAAAGTGTGAGGCAGAAGTAGTGTACGATTATGTCCTTCACCTTGGTCTTAATCTACATCTTCAAGGTTTGATCTTGTGCACATGAAGATCGTGACTTCTGCAGGATCAAGTACTAGAAGCAGGCAGAGGGAATGCTGTAAGAAAGTGTTTTATAGCCAGTCTTCAAGGAAGGAATGAGAAATACCAGGTGCAAGTTCAGGGAGAAGAAAGATGCGCATGTGGCGTTTTCTCCATTTAGAAACAGGCATCCAAAAATCAATATTCTTTATACATAGTCCTGAAATATGCTGCCTAAGGTGACTTGGACACTACAGTGATGTGTGTCCTCGAAATCAGATCAATACAAACATCTGCTCCAAAGGTCTACCTTAGTCATAACAAGTGTAACTACTGACTCCTCAGGACATGGGCAGCTCCTGCACAAAGTCAGCACAGACATGGTCTCCAAACAAGTGTGGTTTTTTGGGATGACCCTTCTTGTACAATTTGCCTGCTAATTTACTCGTAGGAATTCCAGCAGAGATCAGACATGCTTTGGAGATGTTTTATGAGAAGCAGAAAAAATATACCCAGTGCAGCAAATTTTGATGATAAATAGATGCTATATTGTTTCATTCAAACGTATACACTTGTTCTTTTTCTCCTCAAAATCTAAATTAATTGTGCAGCCATATGTAATAAATATACCAAATTAGCAAGGTATCTTTCCTAGTACCCCTTGTTCTTTAATATGACCTTACAAAATTTTAAAATTGAAAAATGATGGGAAGCAGTGAGGCAGAATTTTCAGATAAACAATTAAAAGGGCAATGGAGAATTTCTCAGGCATTCTCAAAAGTAATTCCATAATTAATGAAATTCCTTCTGTCTTGAAGTGAATATTGTTCCAGAACACTTGCCATTTTATGACACTCTTATTCATGTTCTTCCAATCTCCAGCTTTCCTAGGAAAACCATGCTTAACCCTTAAGGCTAGATTTGTAAATAGAGAGAAACAGAAGAGGAATTTCATAACTCATCCCCAGTCCCAGCTGGGAGCACACAGACCCCAATTATTTCTATAATACTGCATTGACACTTCCACACCAGCAAACTCCAGGCCTCGGTTGGAAATGTTTGTTTAAAGGAGAGCATTTTGTTATAAAATATGTTTTTAGATTTTTTTTTTTTGAGGCAGTGGTTAAATGGCATGTCCAAAAGCACCGTTCAAATGAGGCATGATGACACCTAATACTTTTATATAATACACCAGCAAGATGGTATAGCTTGAAAGGAGTATCTGTTACTTTAAAGTCATTTTGCTCTCAGGAACGAAGGCAAATCGCATTTGTTTTTCTAAAATGGTTACCCTTAATGAGCCTGCAAGAATCTATTTCTGAGAGGGGCATATTTGAGCAGCAGCACTATTATTCCTAACAAATTAGTCATATTGCATCACCAACACAAAACAATGAAACTAAAGAGCCAGGGCCATAATTTGCTCTCAAGCATATTGGTGTAACTCCACTGGGTCTGATATTTGGGCACACCCGAGCTGAGCAGAGATGTCTCAGAAAAGCCAGTTAGAGCCCAAAGGCTGCTCTGCTCTCCTGAGGAGTGAGTGTCCCACTGGACTGGATGACAGATGGG
The DNA here is from genome assembly GCA_013401035.1 of Horornis vulcanius. Classification (NCBI taxonomy): domain Eukaryota; kingdom Metazoa; phylum Chordata; class Aves; order Passeriformes; family Scotocercidae; genus Horornis; species Horornis vulcanius. The sequence continues at coordinate 37,969 of VZUA01093803.1, forward strand.
ATGGGAGCAGCACAGGCTGGGCCAGCTCCCCTCCCCGCCTTTCCTCTTGTGATGCACCAAGGGGTACGTGGCAGCTTGGTGCTGCCTGAGAGCTCCCCAGAGAGAGGGCAGTCAGGTCAGGAGACTGCCTGTTTCCCACCTTCCTTTGTCCTATGGGGCTGATGCAAAGCATTCAAATATTGAATCAGATGGAATCACTCCCCTTTCCTGGCATAGAACAATTGCAGAAGCCCATCATTTCTTATGCCTGTTGAAAAGTGAGAAAGAAATCAGAATATTGTGGTAGAGTTTGGAGACAGATGCCTTTCTTCTCTGTTCAAATACCACAGTGGTCTGTGTCCTGATGGACCTTTGCAGTATTAACATTTTTAAAACAGATTTTTTTAATTCAATTCGACTGGAACAAATTTCCATTCTTGGTCCTGGATTGAGCACTTCGATTCGCTCTGTGCTCTCAGTAAGGTTTACAACAAAACATTTGACAGTGTGGAGCTACTTCAGATTTCCATGCAGATAATTAAGATCAAGATCTACTCTTGACATTTGAGCCTTCCTCCAGTATAGATCAGGAGTTTTGACACTAATCCATGTTTAAGACTAAAATCTCATTCTATTTTTACTATCAAAAACCCCTCCCCTGCCCTCTTTTTCGTAACTCTGCAACTTCATGCTTGTGAATATAGTGTAGAGAGAAAAAGTTAAACTAGTAACTAAAACAGCAGGAACATGATCTACTAAGCATCATCCTCTGAGCAGGTCTTTCCCCTTCCTCCACATGCCAGCTCGTTCTCAAGTATTCAATCACATGGTGAATACTGCCCTGCAGAGGAGCACCTGAGGAAGGCAGCAGTAGGGTCACCTCTATCCCTACGTGTGGACTCGTAACCATGACAGATGAGGGTGAGAGCTACGTGGGCAGGGAAGTAATTGGAAGTAACCACAAACCAGACTCGCATAAGTGAAATGATGCATACAAGTAGCCTTTGGAGATTAAAGATATTTGGGTTGGGAGAGGAGCTTTAATTGGAATTGACCTTGTAAAATATGCTGCCTTATGTTCAGGCTTATAATCATGGGTGGGCCAGCTGATCTATTTAAAAAAGCCTGGTTCCCATTAACCACCCAGGTTTTAGGGACACTTTTTAGATGCTTGGTGGTATTGCAGAGAACAAATTACCGTGTTTGAATATCGATCCAGCACGCTCTCAGTTAATGGAAATGAGTGCAGATGTTTGGTGTAGCACCTCAAACAGCACTATCATGCAATGTTTTGACCTAAGGAAACACTTTCCTTCTGGAATATAAAATGCTAATGATCCTACGGCTTCTTCTAGGACAGCAGGCTGCCAGTTGCTGATCTCTAAATAGACTTTTAGCTGTAACAGGCAAAAAGATCTGATAAGCCCAGCGATTGTCCCAGGAAGATTTGGTCAAAATGAGTTCCTTTGATTGGAACACAGATCCAAATGTAATAGGCCCAACACTAACAAACAGGCCATTTTGCTCAGGAAAGCTGAGCAGAAAAGGAATGCTGTATCTTTGTGCACTCTGGGTTGGGGCATGTGAAGGGTGGGGCTGGAAAGGGGAAAAGCAGATTGTTAGGAGAAAGCCCAGGGCTGCCCTTTCCAGAGTCTGGATGCAATGAGTGCTTCTCTTTCTTTTGATCTCAAGAATAGCACGCACCAATTGCCTGTGAAACAGCCCAAATACCCACCCCTCTTTAGAAAGGAAGAGTGTGAATATTGGATGTTCTGAATTTGCAGAGTTTTGATTGTGTATCCCTGATGTGAACTGGCAGGCTCTTTTTTTTTTTTTTTTTTTAAATTTAATTTTATTTATTTGGCAAATACTGAGTCTCTGTAATTTGTTTTGTAGGTACTGTTTCAAGGTCTGCTCCCTGGGCTGTTTCCTGCACCAGTTGTGCCCCTGTCACTGCCGTGGGACCAGGGAAGCCGGGTGTTTCACAAAGGCTGGGTACTTCCAAGCTCTGCTCCACACACAGGGGAACAGGATGGTGAAACATCTCTGCTTGAGCTGAGCCCTTGAGCAAGCTCCTGCCCCGTGCAAGCTTCAAGCTTCAGGGTTTCTAGGTGTCCACAACAAATCTGTTGCTAAATGGCATATAATTGTATAATTGTATAATTGTATAGTTTGGATGTAAATTGTAGTCCTTCTCGGGCAAGGGACTTGCAGTGGGAGAATACACAAAATCCTTTAGAAATGTTTGAGAACTGATGACTGTAGCCTGTAATAATGAAAACTCAGGTTTTAGCAAAATGAAGTTTTTTCTCAGAAGTAGTTTGCTTTCCTCTGTATTATATATACAAGAGTATTTCCCCTCTTTCTTACCTTATTGGCCAAAATTGAGAACTTACTTTGTTTTCTGCCCAGAACCCGAGTTTCCTGTAAGGAGCTCCTTCTTACCCCCGCAGTTTCTGTCTGGCTTCATGTGCATGACCTCTGTGACTGTAATGTCTGGGTGTAGCATCACACTTCCAGGAAATCAAACCAAATGACTCAGGAAGTTTGAATACTATATTCACAGTACGCTGTCTGTGTAAGAAATGGGAATTGTTACACCTATTTTTAAAGGAATAGTCACTGATCTTTTTCTTTTTTCCTGCAGACTCGGACTTCCTTAAAATCTTTTGACATGCCTCAATTTTTTTCCATCTTCTGTTGCTAACCTCTGTGCAGGCTTTCAAGTGGATGCTGTCCAGAAATCCTATTACAATAAATTTACTGTATTAAAAAAATCTGAGGAGGAAATAAGATATGGTCATATTATTAAGCCTGACTGTTCACCACTGCCAGCTTTTCATCCAGCCCTTTGTTTATTGTCATCTTATCCTGCACTTAATCTCATTTAAAGCATAGGTGCTTTAGTACAAGGGCCTTCCATTTTCTTTATTTTGAGTGCCTTCTGCATATATGATACCACATTTAAAGCAGATATTCTCGCTCCTTAAAGTGCCTCCTACATCTATAATGTAGAAATAAATTGTTACAGAAACTTAATCAAGACTTGCAAACCTAACCAAAATGTATTTCTGGGGCTCTTAGTCTGCTTTGTCATAAATAGCAAGGTCAGCTTTCCTGTATTTTAGGAGAGATCTATTGCCACATTTACCTAGAAATGCTGCTTAAAGGAATGGATTAGATACTAGCAAATCTGAATAAGAAATCAGCAGTATACTAGAGTGCAATCCCTAAAGAAATCTCGAGGATCACTTGTTTTAACTGGAATTATCTTGGGATCTCTAATACCTATTTGGAAAGCCATAATTTTGAGCCTTCCAGGTTGGCAGTCTGCTCAGAGGGCAGCAGGAGAGCAGCTGGAGCAGCTCCCCCAGAGCTGCAGTGCAGGGTCGGTGCTGACCTGGGGGCAAAGTGCAGCTGAGATGCTTCACTTTGCAACCTTGGGGCCTGAACTGGAGGTTTCACTGAGTGAGCTGTGTGGCCACAGCCACAGGGAATGGGGCCACACTGGCAGCCTGCTAATCTTATTTTTATGATGTGGTCCTAGCTGTCCGTATCACTGCGGCTCCAAGTGGGGGAAAAAAAAAAGTGTGCTTTGAATACTTCAGATGCTGCAGAAATAGAGAAAATAAAACCTTACTGATTAGCAATGGAGTTTCATTCAGCTTGGGGGGAGGAAGCAAAGCTGAGGTTCTGTCCCAAACACATCCTCCTTCCCCCATTATTCAGAGGACAGGTCTGCAAACCAGAATGACTCCAGGCGAGTCCTGTGCTGATGGCTATGGTGGCGCTGAGGCTGTGGTAGCCTTTTCCCTTACTGGATGGCAGCTGTTCAGCAAAGCCCTGAGCGTTCAGCATCTTTGAGACGCTCTCTGCTGCATCAGGTTCCTGCCACCTAGTGGTGACAGTCCCACCGTGTTGAGTCCCTTCGGCGACGCAGACAGGGGTTTTCACATCTTCTCATGCAAATATATTAAAAAATCAGAGCATACTTTCTAAAGCAGTGTCCCAGGTTATTAATCAGTGCACTGGATGCTCCGGTAAGTTTTGTCTTTTATCTCCAAACCACACATCATCATAGAAGACTGCAGGTGATGTCCTTGACTTGGGTGAAAGAAAATGCCAGCAGCTTGTGTTAGCATCTGTAAAATTGCCTGCCCACTCCAGCTGGCTCTGCCTGGGTGCTGAAGCCAGAGGCAATGCAGTAATGAAACAGAAGAATAGAGGAGCCTTTCACTCGGGCCATCCTCACCCATTGCCAGTCCTCCATCGGCCCAAGTCATGCCATCAAACAGCTATCAACAGTCCATGCATTGCCTAGAAGCCCTGGAAGGTGCAGCTGAAAAAACAAACCCTTTTAAGTAGCTTTATTTAACTGCTCTTGTCTTTCACTTTGATTTATAATTATCGTCTTAACGTAACAATCAGTCATCAGCAAACCTGCAGTAAATTTTAAGTTAAAATTCTTCAATTTGCCTTTGTTCAATGACATTTTCAGCCTTGCTTAAGCAAAGTACTTTTGAAGATTTGTAATTTTTTTTTTTTTTTTTGGTTAGATAATTTAATTCAGGGAAAAAGAAAAAAATGCAGCATCTATTCACATTGCAGTGTTGGAGTTGTACCAGGATTGAATCTGGAGCAGCAGAGTTATTGACCAAAACACAAGAGAAGAAATTGTTGACTTCAATCTTTCTGCACTGATTGAGCCACAGACCAGACTGCAGTGGAAATTTTCTAGTATTGTGCATTCATGTAATGGATTCAGGCCAATACTGAAAAGAAAGTCAGCACTCAAGTTCCTCAGAGGAACTGTCACACCATAAAATCTGCATTCTTCCCCCTCAGAGAGCAAATATTTGACTTGCCCTGGTGAGGAGGTCGGAAGAAATGTGCAACCCTGAATTGCTTTATTACCCAGGAACCCACTCTTTTCTGGAAACTGTTAGATTAGCTTTAAAATAACAGCTGGATCACCTGTGAGCTCTTCCGATGAGAAACGCTGCTAAAAGCTCGTGCTAGTATAACCTTAGCTCTGGAACCTGGGTAGATGGTCCTGCTGTCTGTGTGATGTGTGCGCCCTGCTCTTGCTTTCGGCCGTGCATCCCTCTTCCAATAAACCTTTCTGCCATTGGGATCACCCAAAGTGCCCAGGAAGGAAATAAAACTTCTGAGTGTAGCAGAAATGATAGTTTGCCAATGAAGGCTTTTAGGGATTTAATCGCCGCTCCTTAAATAATCCAATTGAAAGCACAATGAGAACTGTGTCTGAGAGATGAGCCGTGCAGCTCAAGGAATGTAAGAAATGGATTAGAAAAGCATCATTGCTGAAGATTAAATATTTTATAGATGGAAAAAAAATGTGATAAACGTGGCTTCTTATAAGCTTTGTAAATAGGAGGCTCTCAGTGTTCAGTGAGCACCGGGGCTGGAGCAAATGCAGATGTAAATTAGAAGGAAAATCACCTGGAAGAGCTGCTGCATTCGAATTACATTTTAAAGGTGAAGTCAGGCTAGATGCAGCACGTTATGACAGAGAGCAATGTAACATCTTCTTTAACAGCAAATGGTTTATTTAAGGAGGACTATGTCTGGGAGGGAGCAGAGGGCAAAGAAATCAAACATTAAATCTCAAATAACTTTTCCAAGTTTGAAAAAACAACAACTTCACGGAGGCTGCCAACATGACCCACACTTAAAGGAGAGCCTGAAAAATGGAGAAAATCCCCCCAAAATACCATTTTATAACCTTAGAATAAAGTAGCTGTGATAATGCAGTCACACTGGATTGACTCCCTGGATCCTGTTGGTAGCGCTCCATAAACATGCCAAAGGATTCTCAGACATCTTCCTGGTATTTTTTTTACAAAGTTTAATTTCTGATAAGATCAGAACAGACTGAAACTCTCCTATTTTGGTTTTGGGTTTTTTTTTTAAACAAAAATGAAAAATATTTGGAAATTTTGATACTTTGCAATTGGAAGCTTTAGATTTCTTTGTCATCAGGTGATTGCATGTAACATCTATCTATGTAACATCCAGATATTTTCCACCAGAGAAAATACTCTGTGGGAAGTTAATGCCACCCTGGAGGCCTGCCTTAGACCATTTTCTCCGAATGTAAGGGGGGTATTGATTTCTGCTTGCCTTAGTGGCCCCAGAAGTTCTGGAAATGTGTTAATTAGTCACAAACAGCCTGTCTTTACCATGCTGCTACACTGGGCACTGTGTAGTCAGAGAGATATTTACCCACTGAAAACAATAATAATAAAAGGTAAAACCTAGGAGCACTGGGATATTCTGAAAATGTTAACTCTACGGTTTTGTGTATGCAAATCCAAACGCAGATGGGAACCAAGGAGGGAGCAAGAAGCCCAGGCAGTGAGGGCTCAGGGTAAAAGACCCTTATTTTCTGTATGTAGAAACAGAATGGAGGACGTAGCCTCGCTAGGAGGCAAATCCCAAAGCAGGAGTGGCCATTGGAATAACTGGACAATCAGCCTTGGGATGAAGGAAGTCAGAAGGGTCTCCAGGAAAGCTCTGAAGCCATGGCTTTAGCTGTGAGATACACGACTCGCTCCTGGAAGGCAACGCTGAGCACGCAACGCGCCGCCTGTATGGTTATCTGGGGACAACGAGGAAGAGGGGGAGCCTGAGTCCAAAAGGCCACCAAAAGAGGACAGAAGAGCCCCCGGCAACTGCGCCGTGAAGCCCAGTGCCACACGTCTCAAGAATGGGAAACAGGAGGAGGTTTACAGGCAATATCCTGGACTCTGCAGGAACAAACAGTGTGTGAGGGTGGCTCGGGTTATTCTGTGCACGTGAGGCAGGGTGAGAAGCGCTCACCGTGCCCCGGTCGCTTTTGCTCACGCCTTACCAGAACCTAAATGCCGCTGAATCAGGGCCAAAATGGAGAGAGTTTTCATCTCAATGAAAACGCTGCTAAAATTTAATTTGGTCCTTTTCTGAATTGGACATCTGGGACTTCATGGATATCAACAACACGGAGACAACAGCCCCAGCGGCCAATGCAGCCCCCGGCAGGGGAAGCAGCCCTGACAGGCAACACTGCCTGAGAGAGCCCAGGGGAGGCTGGACTTTAGGCCTGACTTTAGG
>VZUA01093808.1:2460-12542 GCA_013401035.1 Horornis vulcanius
TTTTTTTTTTTTAATTTTGTGTGTGTTTAATTCATCCCCAAGTTTAGAGCTGGGGCTGAGGCAGCGCAGGAATGCTCCCGGCTGTCCTGTGTGTCTAAAGAATACATTAGGGCTGCCCCGCACAAAAAGAAGGCACCTCCTGAGATAGCGGCCCCGTTAATTACCCCGCTGCTTTCCGTGCCATTCACTCCCCCGGCGTGTGAGGAACACAAGGAGGCAATGACAGATGGGCGAGCACAAAAGCTGAGAAAAGTCAGCGATGCTCAGAGGTTTTGCAAGCGTGATAATGACCTGGAGATGATCTGATTTTTGTAAAGAGAGGCTTGTTCTGCAATTGTCATCACCACGGTCTCACATCAGAAAAGGCTTGCTTTTTTTATTTATGCATCTCCTCTGCCTTTCTCCACTTTTCCCATACTTCTAAACAACACGGAGTACAAACACTAATTCTAATTCCCAGTGTGTCCAACAAGAAGAGTAGGATGAGCTGGGAACAAGTTTTAGTCCAGAGTTTTCTGCTGACTGTGTGAAATCTAATTTCTATTTCTTCTTCTGTAAAATCATTGCAGATTATTTTTAAATGAATGGTGATATACAGATTGGCAGTAGAAATAATATTTGTTTATCATGAAAGTTGAAGTTTTGCCTTTTAATGTGAATGCCATGATTTTGTATGCTTAGAAAGATCTCAAAAAACCCCATCCTTTTTTCATGCAAATTTCTTTAATACATCTGAATCAGTGCAGAATATCTTTAAGAAAGCTTTAACTCTTCCTAAAGTTATCAAACTCTTCCTAAAGTTATCAGACTAAAGTTAATCAAACTCTTCTAAAAGTTTGACTTTTTTGTCTGAAAATAATTTTAAAACTACTATTTGGTTTGCATTTTTGTGTTCATTTTATTTGAAAACAAACAAGCTTTAAAAAATATGTAAACCAAACAACCAGTTCAAGTAACTGAATAAGCCACCAACAACCCTTTTAAAATCTGCTGCCAATTTTGTTTGTTTATTTAGCAGCTGAAATGAACATGGAGGAAATATTTGGTATAAGGAGTTACCTGCGATTTGACTTAGGTACAGCCTCTACTGTTTTTCAGACTGAGCTCCTTTTCTTTATCCCAGACATATTACACCAGAGTCCTAAAAATTTTCTTGCTGTGATCCACATTATTTTGTGCAGTTTTACTTCCCAGCTTAATACCTGTGATTTCACCCAAAGACTAAAAAATTCATCTGAAGCTGAAGAAATATCTTAGAAACCATTTTAAACTTTCATTTTCTTCTCTCATCCTGATTTATGGATACTGAATAGAGTCCAGAATATTAAATACTCCTATCAATAGAGTAGTAGTGAGAAAAATAAGTAAAAAAAAAAAAGCACACCTGTGTTCTGAAGCAAAGATTTACAGGTTTTGAGCTATATCAATAAATTATCTTCACTGAATAATTTAAGCCTTATCTCCCAACATATTACAGTTAGTGTGGATGTTTAATTTTCTGTAAAGTGAACACAGCACCCTTGTCTTCTGCTCTAGGAGGGATTTTTCATGCCACTGTCAGCATTAGAGCAGTGGAGATCACAGAATCCCAGAGTGGGTCAGATTGGAAGGGACCGCAGAGGGTCATCTGCTCTATCAGGGCCATCCCAGAGCACACAGCATAGAATTGTGCCCAGAAAGTTCTGGAATACCTCCAGTGAAGGAAAATGTTCACCAATCTGGGCAACCTATCCCAGTTCTCAGTCACTGTGCAGAAAAGACCTTCCTGATATTCAGGTGGAACTTCCTGTGCATCACTTTCTGCCTTTTCCTCTTGTCCTTGCTTGGCTCCCAACATCCTCCCCCTCCCTTCTGGTCCTGTTGGACATTGGAGAGGACCCCTCTCAGTCATCTTGATGTCCTGAGCTCTGAGCAGAACTTTCAGTCCTGACTGCTTCCATCACCCCACCATCGCACAGGATGTGTGTTCTGTGCATTAGGGAATAATCCAACACACTGCGTGTAAAAGCACACGGTCTTGGCCACTTTCACTGGCCTTAGGGTTATGCTGTCATTTCATACAGAAGGCTGGAAATGGTATTTAGCAGTCAGAGCTTCCAAAAATCATTAAAATTTAATTTGCTTTTGGGGAGGGAGGCGTAAAGCACAGGAGATTATGTTCAGTTTATGAGCCCTGACCTTTCCTGCTTAGCCATTTCTCCAGTTTAATTTTGGTTCATGAAGTGCATATTTCATATGGCTCTGGTTATTATTACCTACTTCTTATTTTATTATTACTTGAATGTATATGGGAGGCTATCATTTCCTTTATTGCTGTGGGAGACAGCATCCTGGATCAGGCAGGAAGTGCATGGGGGAAACAGTTAAATGTTCTCCGTGCTGAGACTGCAGCCAGCTTCAGGAGAGGGAGCTGAACAGATGCTCTGCACCTTCAGACGTGTTCCTGCCATCAGTGCTGAGAGGACATCAAGGATTTTAATAGCAAAATGTCTGGGCTCCCTCAAGCCCTGCTGATTTCCCAACCATCTGAACGGATGTTCAGCTACCATAGGACCAGTCACTTAAAGACTCTAGTGCAGCTGAGTGAAGTTTCCCTTTTTCCCAGTGCTTTTGTAGCTGCTCAGTAATGATCATCATGGGTCACTGTTTATTATCCCAGCTTCACAGCAATGTTATTTTTCACAGCCCCCCACATGACTGTTTTCATTCCATTCTCTCTTTCCTTTTCGGCTTTGAACCCTCCTTAATCCAGGACAGAGAAAAAGCACCAAACAATCAAAAACTCTGACCGTCCCCAGCCAAAATAGTGTGCCTGGCCAGTAGTCAGATGCCTAAAACTGAGTGGAAAGATGTGGCCCTATCTCTTAATGTATCCAATTTCTTCCAGACTCTCTCCCCCAGCTGCTCCGAACCAGAACTGAGCAAGCAGACAAAGATAAGCCACCTGATTAAAGGAGCTTTTAGCTGTGAAGTCCTTGTACCTGCACCCATGGTCAAATCTCCCAAGACAAAAAGAGCCAGAGAGGGGTCAAGACTAATGAGCAGGTCTAAAACATGCAGCTGGAAGAACACTGAGTAAATATATCGCGATGTTGAACCATATGTAGATAGTGCCACAACTACTCTGTGCATTGTGCAGTGTGTGTGTGTGCAAGGGTCTTCTTTAAGCAAAGAAGTAGAGAAAAAGAGTATTAGAACCAGCAGTGCTCGCAACAACATCTGTTCTTTAGACAACAGGCTTCCATCTCCCCATTAGCATTTCCCAGCAAATTAATGAAGGAGGAAAAGGTGAAAGGAGCTCCGTAAATAAGTCTGAAATCAACTCTCGCAATGCCTCGTGGAGCTGCAGGCAGGTGATTAAAGGCCTCCTTTCATCAATATTTGATTTACACCGGGGGTTCTTCATTTTAAGTAATTTCTCCCTGTGTCTTGACAGGTGGGTTGGCTGCACAGCAGCCATCAGCACACAGCCCTTCAGTACTGGAATTGTGGTTGGCAAACTGCATGCCTGCACACAGATTTGTGCTGGGTTTGATCACCTTCACTCAGAACAGAACGCACAAAGCTCTTCAAAGCAGCAGCAGCTACAGAGGTGCAGGTATTTGGAGTCACAACAGGACAAACTGCACCAAAATCCTTTGGAAAACATGTTCCTTTGGGAACTGCTGTTATGATGTTCTAAGATCAGCCACAGCCCATTTTTAGTAAATTTCTCTGCACCTGAGCTAGCCAAGGTTGGTGAGAGTACAGAGCTTGGATGGCTTGGTTGAAAGGATTTTAATCAGGAGTAGGCACAACAGACAAATAGCTGGTGCCCTGCACAGTCTACAGCCTTTGGGATGCAATTTTCTTTTTCTTAAAATTCTCCGTTTCAAATGTGTCAGGAGTTCATTCTCCCTCAAAAAAAAAAAAAAAACCAAAAAAACAATTAAGTGCTGTGTAAAATAGGAGTGGTTTATAGTCCATGAACAAATGTCTGAACTGGGAGCTGACACTAGAAGAATTGTAAGGTAGAAGGCTTTGCTTTTTTAATCTAGTTTAGTGAATTCCATGTCACATTCTAACGATGTTTCTGGACATTTTATTGACATCTAGCTGCTGTGCAGGGCTTGTGATGATGAAGCTTGAAGCAGCAGTGCCTTTATTAACAGCTCTTTTGGAGAAACTCAGAAATTGGGGAGCTACACAGGACTTTAAATTAGCCACTGGTCATCACTTATTTGTGAGAACGTTTCAGGTGAACCCTAAGGATGATTCTTTCCCACTGCTTTTGGCTGAGGCGGTCTTGGAGTAGGAGGAGAGCATGAACTTGCTTAATTCACTCGGTGTTGTTTGGTTTGAGCTGAGAGACGCCGTGAGGGGCACGGGACAGAGAACAAAGCATTCCTCTTCCCGTGACTCTGAGAATGTGCTGCTTCCCTCTGCAGCCAAGTTCAACTTCAGCACAGATGTCCTCTGTAAATATAACCAAGTGTCCTTCTGCCTCTTACTCACTCTATGTCAACTGTGTTCCCCATTCCTGATGTAGAGATCTCTTTGTTTAAGCAAGCAGTGGAAATAAACGTCTAGGAAGTTAGCAGAGTCCCCATCAGTGAAATTCTGCAGATAAGTTCAAACTTCTGTGAGGAATGGCACAGCTCAGTCTGATTTTGCAGATTTCTCTGATTTTTCACAGAAAGGATTCTTTGTACAGATGCAACTGAGCAAGCAGGCAATGTCAAAACTAGTGATTGCTAAACCATCAGGGTGTAAACAACGCGGATATTTAGGATTTAAAGTTGCCCTTAACTCTATTAACTTCCGTAGCATTGACACAGCAATGTAACACTTCTAAAAGGAAGGAAATAAATAAAACAGTGCTACCTGGAAATTGTCTTCATTTAAACTAAATTTTTAACACAGCTTTTCAAAGTTGTTGTCAGCCTCCTCTGCCGGTGCGCTGTGCAGCCTCAGAGACTGCGTCAATGTAGGGGCACGTTGTGTATCTTCAAAAAAGATCAATTGCAATCCCCTGAAGACTGGGCTACATTACCATTACAGAAGATCACTAATCAGCAACCACTTGCTATCCTGCATCGGACATGTGGAACTTATCTCCCTGCGTTAGCCCCTCTTTCAAAAATCCCACCAATCTGCAGCTACCTATGTGGAGGATTGAATCAGATAATGTTTTTACCCTGCTGAATCTGGGGCAAAGTGTGACTCAGACACTGGGAGATGCTGGAGTCTGAAATAAGCAGGAATTTTTCTCTTTTTTTCCCCTCATTTTGCAAGAGAAATAGAAATCATGAGAGCTAAACTATATTTTATTATATACAGAAAATTGTGTGATAAAATTTATCCACATTCAAGGTGTTCTTCATATTAATATTAGACATCAATTTCAGGCAGCTGGCTACTATAACTACTATGTACTTATCTGACTTTTTATTTAGTTATTAGATGCCCACTTGTGGTGACATTTTGTTACCTGCTTGCTAGATATATTTACATTCAGCCATTTCTTTTTTAAACAAGAGGAGAGAAAAATGGGAGGAGTACAAAACACATGGACTTTGCAAGATCGCTGGGTTTAAAATGAAAACTTTATTAATCAGATGATTTGTTATGGTCACCACAGGGACAACTACACTTCCAGCTCACCCTGGCATCCTTTGGAATAAATAACCCCAGAATCCATCATCCCTCAGCTGACTCACACTCTGTTCCCACCACGCACAGGCTGGACTTCCCTGTGATTTATCACAGCTGCCTCAGCAGCCCTAGAAACAATATTCATGATAACTAACTACTAAATTACCTCCACAAAGTAAAACATGGATGTAGAAGGAAACCACAAAGAAGCAGATACAACTCCAACCAAAGAATGGTCTGTATCCATGCCAGCTTCCTTCCCCTTCTGGTCTGCCACTTCTTTTTAATTTCTTGTCTCTGTGGTTTGCCTCCTTGGTCAGGCTGCCTGTGCAAAAGCTGCTGCCTATGTCCACCTAGAGAGCCCACGAGGTTTAACCCCACCTCCTTTCCATGGATTCATCTCCCCACCACCTGAGACAGCTTTTAATTAATCTAGGGAGCCTTTCCTTCCCTAAGCTACCACGCTGAAAAAACAGGGAAACCCTGGAAGCACGTTCCCCTAACAGCAGCATGGAAACAAGCCCCCCTGCACTACCAGACCACATATTCATAAAATAGTTACACAGCAATGCTGCACTAAACCCCAGATCAATAATGTTTCTTTTAGCAGACTCCTTGATCAAAAGAATAAATGGTTTCAGGTGCAGCACTGATTCAAAATTCTATTTTCATCTATGTACTTGGATACGTGTATTGTATTCCACAGTGGATAAATGCAGTGTTGAACTGCTGGGACCAGCAGAAATATTGTTTGTCTGTCAAGACGATGATACCAGCAGATATTAAGAGGTTAGCAGTATGCAAAGTCCATAAGTACTAATCTGTCATCTTGCAGCAAATGTGGCCTCGATACCATATGTAAAGACTGCATTATAATAATTTCCTCAGTTTTCCCAGGTGTGTAAGTGATTTTAATACCACTTGCTCTAAAAGTTTGGGAATTTGCTAATAAAAAGTAATCTTTATGAATTTATTCATAAGTCAGATATGGCACAGAAATTGAGGTTCTATAGAAAAAATGTTTCTAGAAAAAGATAATAATGAATAAAAGAAATCCACAGTTATATCATTTTCTCAGTGAGGAAGGTGTGTTTGCAAGTCAAAAGCTTGCTTCTGCAAGTTGGAAATTGATGCCAATTCTCTTCCTGCCTCCATTGCCCTTAGGCTGTGGAAAGTCTTATCCTGCTTAAAGCAGATGATTTTGGGAAAAGGTTTGGTCAGCCTTCTTAAGACCCAGTTGATCTTCTGGGCTGAAGTTTATGAGTTAAGGAATGGATGTAGTCATCTCTTTCAGACAAAGACAAGATATTCTGTCTTAGGTAGAGTGTATTTTTTAAAAAATTTCATTTTAAGTATAGAATCCTTTTTTTAAACTCAGGCTGTAAGGTAACTTTGATAAAGTAAAGCTTCTGGGTTTTTTTTTTATCCTGCCCTAGTAGTCACTGTTCATTCCACAGAGAACTTTCTGCAGTTCATAGCTGGGAACTATGTCCAGTTTCTTAATTCTGTCTCTGACTTTATCCTGTCTTGTGGAAATGAGGAGTTTGTATTTTGTCACTACGTGTGGAAGAGGAGAGTTCTAATTGATTTGCAATTAGAATGGGAATAGGGAAGCTATAAATACATTAATGTCCACCAATTAATTTTTACACACACGTTCCAATGTCCCACACAGCACAGGCACGCAGCTGCGCTGTTCTCACGGCTGTTAAAACACGAGGCTGTGCTGTGCCTGATGTGGGCAGAGCAGGTTTGGTGTGCACTGTCTGGACAAATGGAAGGCCCAAAGCAGACATAAAACAGGTTTAAAGCTCGGTAACATCTGAACACTGTTTCCTGCCTCTAGTTCTCATTTTTATATTTGGCATAAGCTGCCATGACCTCTGCTGCTATCCTTTAAAGGGATAACTTTATAGCAGCGAGGCTGATTTGGCCTCAGATGTCTCAAACTTCTACTGAATTCCACTTGCACCATATGTGCCTGTAATTGTGTGTGTTGATTTAGTGCTGTGGGCTCTAATCCCACTCTCTCCACCTTCCCATCCCAAAAGAGCTCACAGAGTTCACTTGCACTACTTAATTAAAGACTTTATTACACATAGCTGGCTGTAACCAGGGTTGTTAGTGCCTCTCTCCCTTCCCCCTCACCCTGAGTTTTCTACCAATAAATGTCCAGAACTTTCTGTTGCAAGTGCCTAGAATAATTAATCCTAGCTTGAGCATTCCAGACTAAAGAAATGTACATCTTAAAATCAGATATGCAGCTTTAGAGACACATGGACTTAATCCTAGTAGCAAGCCACTTGGAAAAACCAACCATATTTTAATGCGCATAGTACACAGATGACAGGGGAGGTACAACTGACACCAAAAAAGGCTCCAAGCATTTGCACCATGTTGTCTGAAAGTCTCTCATACCTTTTCTCTGTAGCCTCCCAAGGGCAGCTCCACACAGCTCTGGCTCTTTCTCCTCCAGCTGTGGCTGGCTCCTTCCTGCCCCTGTCCCAGCTGCCTGCCCCTGTCTGTCCCTCAGTGACATCTGACCCTCTCTGTCCCTTGCACAGCCTCCTGTCCCTTCCTCCCCACAGCACGGCCAGCAGACTCCAAGTGACTCCCTCCCACTCTGGATCACACCCATGGCTGGGAGGGCAAGGCTGCTCCCACTCTCTGGTAATTAACACAGCTGCAATATATTGGGGGCAAGATTGCCTTCAGCACTATCTCTGTCTCCCCACACACAGAAGTGCCTTTTTCCATTAAAAAATTATTAGGGATCTACAGGTTTTAAAACTTGAAAGGCAGGTTCCACAAGAAGAGTACTAGAAAATATTTTTTTCCTCTGTTTTTCTGTTTGAGATGATGATGGATCTCTCCTTCCCCACTTAATTCCCACATTTGTGTAAACACAGACCCTGACTCTGAAAATTTCATTTTAAAACAAATACTTTTGTCAGGGAAAAAACCCCAAAATTTTACTCATCTTCATATTTCACTTGTTTTAGGTGTGCACAGATATTCACTTTCCTTGTAGTGAAGAGGAAAAATGTTACTTTCACATTTGGGATCCTGGCACCTTCAAAACACACTCATCAGAATTAATCTCTGTATAATTACCAGTTGCATTTTAAGCTCTAGAAATGTCTTGTCACTACAAATTCTGCAATACAAAATTTATTGTATTAATTACTCACTTTGTCAAGGAATGGTTGGAGCCCAGCTTTCCTTACCGAATAAAATTAACCAGTTGTCTGTAAAAAATCTGTTTATTTCTTTGTTCTTTCACTATTTATTGCTCATTGCCTCTTTTGCTGCCTTAACCATCAGTTGTGAACTTTCACTGTCATAGGAGCACCATTAATGCTGAGCCATAATAACCATAATAACCCGTGAGGTGATTGCCCTGAAACAAAAAAAGAAAATAGTGTTCAGTCTACAGAATGCATCTTTGTATTGATCTCTTGCCATAAATAAAAAGAAAAAAAAAAAAGAAAGAAAGTATTTTAAACACTGGCTGTGGTGTATCTTTCAGTTGTATACATATTCAGTTGTACTCTTGAGGCACATCAGCAGTCATGGCTTTCTGTATTAAAAAGGTGGGATAGTGACATATTTTCTGTAGGTAAACATCTTCAATAGATCAATAGAGGAGTCTATAGAGAAAAAGTGTCTGCTGGTATATAAAAGAAAGGGTTAAACATGCTACATGTGGCCTCTGAAAATCAAAGCAGGAATCATCATGGAGCTTGGAAAATGATGAAACCACAAGTCATTTTAACTAATTCCTCTATGCCCTGTCACTGAATTTTACAAGATACTGCAGAAAAGACCCAGCATATGGCTTCACTTAAACATGTGTTGGCTTCCCTAGGGGAACCCCACAAAGCAAACGAGTGCAAAGAGGACAGGATTTGGAGTCTTGCTTGGTACTGATGTATCCCATGTCCCTTTCTGTGCTGAACCCCAAAATCCAGTAGTTCAGGGGGACCCAGAGAGGCTGCAGGGAAATGAAAATCTAATTCCGGGCCAATAAAAATATGGAGGAAGAATTGCTGTTCACTTTCTTGCCCCTACAGTTACCTCTGGCTGCTGTCAAGACCTAAGTCTAGGTTAGAAGGTACCCTGGAGGTCTTGGCTAACAATTTATTTTTTCCTCCATTAAATTAAAATATCTGTCTGCCTTGCCACACTTCTGTTTCATATCTCTGTGATGAAAATATGAACTTGTTCAGAGCACTTATCACATAGATAAGCAGGTAATTTATAATCAAGACCAAGACAGCTTCTGGAGGTGTTTGTGTACAGAGCCTTTTGCAGGGGGGTCCTCATTTCTGGGTGGGCCTTTGTGTGTGGTAATGATTTTGAAAGCTGGACCACAACTCTGAATTAGTAGGTTTTGGTGTTTTTTTTGGGGGGGAGAAGTTTGGTTTTGTGTGGTTTTTTTTTTTTTT
>VZUA01093840.1:7745-17876 GCA_013401035.1 Horornis vulcanius
TTTTTTTTTTTTTTTTTTTTTTTAAGAAAAGGGTGCAACAATAGAAGGAGCACAAAATATGTTGCAAAATAAATTCATATCTACAGGAGAGATTGTTTTGAAACAATGAGCTTATTCTGAGAATGACAACCTAAGATCCTATACTCTTTCCAAACGGTTCTCAGATAATACTTTGTTTAAATGTTGGAAAGGCTTTGAAAATTTAATCAGGAGTGGAAGGAATGGAAGCAAAGTTCCCAAACTGTGTTCTTTTGTTCTTAAATGTTTTTGCCACCCTGTGACTAAAGTCTCTGCAAACATGGTATAATCAGCTTGGGGCAGGAACATCCCCTGACTTCCCGTCTTGAAATACCATGATGGAAGAAGCATCCTTCTGAAAACAGACTTGATCTGCTGCAGAAATGAAGTCTCAAAGTGCAATTTGCCTTTTACTAGAGCTAGCAAGATAAGACATATTTAGGAAGAACAGCTGGCTGCAGAATTCATTTTTTTGCTCTTCATGTGCTTGTCAATATAAAGAAAAGAGAGGAATGATTGTGAAAAATGTGAGGAATGATTGTGAGAAAATTACATCATGTACTAAAGCTGGGAGGCATTTATTTAGGATTTCCTAAAAGATACTTGATTTCTATAACAGGACTTTTGTGAAGTACTGGACTTTTAACATATGTATTAAGCTCATCACCATTTCAAAATAAAACAACACCTGCTAGTAAAAAAAAATATTGAAAGCAATTCCTTAAAGTGAACATGTTTAACATAAAATAAGTAAAAAAAAAACTCCGTAAGAATGGAAAGAGAGAGCCCAGCCTAGCCAAGACTTTGTTCTCAGGTCTTTCTCTACTGTGTGGTGTGATGGTGGTGTAAGGACTGATATATCTGTGTGCAAAGCCTACCCCAACTAGGTCTCAGTTTCAGTTAGGTCACTACATGCTCTCTCTGTGATTTAATGCTAACTACAGCACCATGGGAGTCGCAGGAGATGTCAAATGAGAGGACAAGATCAATGAGCTGTGCTGGAAAGAACTGCAGCAGCTGTTACCTGGCCCGAGGGCATTATTTATTTTTAAATGTAAATCCTATAGCTGAGATAGAATGTGGCATAACTTTGATTTTTCCATTCTGCAGTAGGACACTGACATAGGATAGAAGTCACCAGTGCACAGAAATTCACCATGTCCTATCTCAGCATTCTTACAGGAGGATGGATTTCTTCCTTTTCTTGGCACAATCCAAAATGTAGTGAGGTTTCGTGAGACACAGACCCACAAGACCATCACAGACCTTTATTTTGCTGCCCATAGCATTAGACAAATGAAAAAGTTGTCAAAGAGGTAAATAAAAACACTAAGATGGTCATGAAATGCAGCCATTAGACATCCAGAAAGAGAAGGGAAAGATCTCAGCCCATCAGTTGCACTCTCTCTGGAAAAAGTATCATAAGAAGAGAGACCAGATATATTTTAGAGCGTTTCTAACATTAACTTGAAAGCTATGTTGCTAGGTTCTACTAGGAACTGAGTGGTTATAAGTATTAGATGAAGATAAGAAACTCTTTGTGTTCAGTCCTGAGGAAAAATTAAAAAAAAATATCTTCTTCACTCAACTCACTGATCCAGGGAGAGGAAAGACTGAGACAACAGAAACAAATGCACAAAGGGCTTGAGTACATTTTCTCATGTTCACCAAAAGGCTAAAACAGGCTAGATCTGAAAAATAAAACAACCTCAAGTGGCTGAGAGAGGTATCAGCTATGTACTGTGTGACCAAAGACACACGTCAGCCTGTCTTTAGCTTAGCCTGGTACTGTGGATCGGTGGCAAAAAGGGCTGTACAAAAAAATAAAGAGACAGAAACATCGTCTTAGCTTTAGCACAGCTGATTTTGCTTTCTGTCTTCCCCCTCATCCTACCCAAATTTCTCCAATTTTCCCCCCAGTGTTACTCTCTTTGCTCTCAGGGTATTTATGCTCATGACTATCCATCAGGCTGCGCTTCAGCTTCTCTACCCTGGCTCTCTGTCAATATGACCAGTTCTCTCCAGTTCACATGAAACTGCTGTCACCCACCACTGGATCTGAAAGAAAACATTATTAATTAATGCCCTTGAAAATTCTCCCACCAGCCAGAGACCCATTGGCTCCAGTCAGGGTAGGGTGATGGGGGACCATGGACAGGGGAAAGCTCATTCCCTGTGAGACTCCTGGCCACACTGCGTAACTGTGAAGTCCATGAACAACCTTCCCTCATCTCAAGGAGGTATCACAGTCAGAATGCATCTATGGAGCCATGAACAGAAGATGTAGCTGTGCTAGTACAGAAAGCTCACACTGTCCTTCCAAAGTGGGTGTCAGCAGAAGCATTCATGGCTCAGTGGGCTACTTGGTCATGTGAAATGGGATTAGTGAATACTCACATGTCTCACAGAGGAATTTGTCAATTTTCAGGGATAATTACAACATATTTTGATTTTAGGCAGCTTTCAAAAAAAAAACAAAAAACAAAAAACAAACCAAAAAAAAAAAAAAAACCAAAAAAAAAACCAAACACAGAAAAAAACAAGAACCTTTGATCCTCTTCTCCATGGGAGTTTTCGGGAACAAATACTTTTTCCCATTGTTCTACTGAACATTTCCAGAGGAGATAAGTAATCTGACCTGACAACAGGGAGAAAGTGCAGTCAATAGTTTGGAGAACAAGTAATCAATGTTGCACCCTTATTTAAAAACCAATATACAGTAAATATCTGCCAGCAACAGTGATAACATTCACTTACACTGAAGATAACTCATACAAAATGCCAACTACTCCTCAATTTAGGAAACCAACAAAATGCTCTCAGTCCAGATAATTTTTTTTCTATCAATACAGACTGGCCTTTTTCTTTCTTAGTTTAGTATACTTGTTTCACACCCAAACCATGCAGAGCTTTCTGGGTATCACATGTGTTCACCTATTCACAGGAATATTCACAAAGGGAAGGAGATCAAATGTCTACTGAAATGATTGGGAAGGTTTTGATATTTATCTTTAAGGAGACAGACATTTGTTGTTGGCTACTTTCAAACCAGACAGGAAATGCTGAACAAGCCATGACAGGCAATTTTTTCCCTTGACTTTTCCTTTTGCCATTTGACTGCTCATTGTTTTCATTCTGTACTGAAAGGGCAGATAGATTTTTTTAAAGGCTGTTAACTGAGGGATTTAATATAAATCCTGGTACAGCCAGTTCTTCCTTTCTAGAACCCATACAGGTGCTTTTCTCTTGCTGATATCACAGCCTATCCATCCTGCCACTGCAGCAGAGGATGTGGCATGTTTGAGACATCCTCTTTTCCTTTCCCGTTCTTAATTTTTATCTTCAGACTGCAACAAAAGGAGGATTACTCATTCTGACCAACATGCATACTGAAGCTTTTCTGAGGAGCTTAGACACTACAAAAGAATGGCTGAGGGCTCTTGGTAACTGGTGCCATTTTGAGCCCCCTAGCCCCTCAGCCTGTTAAAGCAAATTGCTTATCCAAAGATAAAAGTGGAAGAATTCCTTACTTCTCCACTAATGCACGTATTTCCTCCAATCTCAGTCGTGCCTGCTCACCACAATCCATGTGACTTGGTTAGGTTTAGGCTTTTCATAGTTTTCCCGTGTCCCAGCCAAGTCAGCTCAAAGTCTACAGACATGACTGGACAACTGCAGCAATTTGTCTCAATTGTGCACAGAAGGACCTGTGCACCACTCTGACCTTCCTCTTCTGGCTTCAGGAAAAAAGTCACCCTGGTGATTTTCTGCACCACTGCCACACACGTGTTTTCCAGGGACTTTTAGTGCAACATCAGCTCTATTAAAATAGACAAGATGCTCTCAGCCACCGCGTACTTTCTGTTGATTTTATCCTTAATCCAGCTTCTGTTCTGCTCAGAACCTGCCTTGCTATGCACTGGGATGCACCAGCCCTACCTCTCACCTTCTTGACCAACCATTGTCCAGGACCCTGGATTTACTGCTATTCCAGGACCCTCTCCTTATCTCACCTCTTTCCATAACCCACAGTGGCAGCAGATCTGCCAGAGGATTAGAGCCCTGTTCCTTCCTGAGGTGTGATTAGCAGAAGCTTCCTAAATGCTCCATTGTACTGCTTATACTCTGGCTGCAGCTATCCCCTCCTACCTGCTGTTATTTAGCTGCCATATCCTCTCAGTGCATAAGTTTTCCATAGCTGGAGAAATGATTTCAAGAGCAAGCTCTTAGAGGCCTTGATATCTCACAGCACTTGTTGCCAAGATACCCCTAGAATAATCCCATTTGGTGAAATAAATTGACTTTCAGATAAGGATTGGCAGGCAAAAGTTTTCTGCTCCCTTGAGTCAAAATGGCAATGTCTACAGTTTCCTTGTCCCAAACTGAAGGTATGCAAGCCTTCTAATCAGCCAGAAATATTTAGTTCCAGTTCAACTCACAGATTTGCTTGTCCTTTAGCAAAATGGGATTTAATGATCAAGTTTCATATGAATTATTTTCAGTTTTCATACAAAATGCATGAACTGGAAAGAAATAATAAAATTTATCTTCCAGAAAGAATGCAAACTAAGGTGTTCTGGAAATTTTATCCCTACATTTTTTTAGTCAGGAAATTCATAAGACTGACCATTTCCCAATCATGTTTCTGTCTGTCAAAAATATTTTTTTCCTGCAGAAAACAAAAATATTTATACTGAAAAACTCCCACTCAACTCTGTCTTCTATGTGGGTCAATAGGGATTCTGTATGGGGGCAGACCCTGACAGCACATCTTTTCCTTTTTCCTATGTTTTCAAATCAGCATTTTTTTAAACTGAAAAGATGTTTTCTGACTTTTACTGCTGCTGTACATTCTGTATGCTGAAGTTGGCATCCTAGATTTGTCACCAATGTTTTTTCCGTAAAGATGAGGATATCATCAAAAGTCCATATCATAGGTAAGACAAAGAAAATTACAGGAAGGGAGAAAAATCAGAAGCAATGTCATATAAATATTCCGAAATAAGGTGACAACTGCTGATCAAAGGGATGCAGAAATACTTCTAAATTATCTTTTCCCAGTTTTCCACATCACATCACCGTGGTCCTTCTAATGACATATTTACATGCGTTAATTTCATGCCGAGGTTTGTCATTTACCCGTGCAGGAGGTGGTTTGAGCTCCTAGAACTAGAAGTATCACTTAGAGGCTTTCCTCTCTCTGTGCATCCTGGGTGGAGCCGGGCTGGGCAGAGAGTAGCAGCTGGCCCTTCACTGCAGCACTGCATCACGCTGATTTGTGGTTTGTGGGGTTTGTTATTATTCCGGTGCACTCAGATGAAACCTTGTCTTTTGTCACAAGTTTCAGTTGATTACTGGGAGCTCTTCAGCCCCCTGCAAGCACACGTGGCCTCTGGACACTGACAGAGTAAATCCCAGCCCCTTAGTGAGATCTCTCAGTTGCTACAGTCAAATTCTACATGGTAAAAGCAAAGAGGGAAAAGGGAATACAAGAAATGGCCTGTCTGGTGTTGGGCAGTAAATTCCAGAGTCATCTGGACTGGTTTGAAGGAGCCACAGATGTCTTCCTTCAAAAAGAGTGTTACTGCCTCTCATTTCAGCACCTAGAAGATAATTAGCCTCTCCACAAAAACAAACCCATGACAGCACACTTGGACTAACACGAAGAAAGTAAGGCTGGGTGCTCAGGTCAGAAAGAAAAAAGACTGAGTATACAGCTGGAACAAATTACCCCTCTTCTCCCACAGGTGATCTTTGTAGGTCAAGGCAGAAATGTATTAGCAATGAAAAATAGGATTTGGGAATGAACAGGCACTGTCATCCTCCCCTCCCTCCCTCCCCTCTGTGAGGGTGGGTAGCAAATGCAGCCTCAAGGGTTTTCAGTCCACAACCCCTCAGCAGGGAGTTAAGTCACTTGAAGAATATTCCCGCCTACTACCAGTTAAACCTTGATAATTTTGAATCAGCCTCCCATTTTGCTTTTTGCCCACAAGTACAAAAAAAAAAAAAAGTGCAGGGAGGGGGCGGATCAGATGGGTCTCTAATCATTACATTGCAAACTTGAGTCAGTGGTCAGATTCCTCAGCAAAGAGGGGGAGCAAAAACACTCCGACTAGGATTGTTGGGAGCTGCCAGTTCGGGTCCACCTGAGCAGCAGGCAGAGTGGAGGCTATGGGGCAAGGCTACACGTGTCATTTGTCCTTCCCATTAGGAAAAGTGGTCAGTAATGGTCCATTGTAAATTTAAACAAGAAGCACCGAAGCTGTGAAGTGCAGCACTGGGCGTGGGGACAACAGCAAACAGGGGCTCTGAGGCTGGGTCACATTTCTCACCCTTTATGGTACACCAAGGGGAGCCAGCTTGCCTGCACGCCAGTGCCCTACAGAGCCAGATACTAGGGCACACCTGGTCCAGAGATACCCTAAAGAAACCAGAGCTGTGCTGGGGAGAGCAGATCAGACACTGTCTCTGATCCAAGAGGTGATGCAGATCTTTGCTGGGTTTCATGGATTAAAATAGCTTTGGTTCAGCGTGATTTTTTGCTACCTGTCTCTTGGCATTGCTTATTTTTTTTGCATCCCC
The DNA here is from genome assembly GCA_013401035.1 of Horornis vulcanius. NCBI lineage: Eukaryota > Metazoa > Chordata > Aves > Passeriformes > Scotocercidae > Horornis > Horornis vulcanius. The sequence goes on from VZUA01093840.1 coordinate 14,346, forward strand.
TCTCTCTCAGAATTAGAAGCAGTTTCAGGGAAGGTCTTGAGCTCTTCGTGGTGCTGCGACGCGGCAGCTCCGAGCAGAGCGCACACGAGAAGCGCTCTGTTGTGCTCAAGTGGTGATCTGTGGGCAATGCAAACTCACCACTGACACAGAGCAAGCTGTAAACAAGGAGTCTGCAACCAGCCTGAAACACGGCAAGAGTGGAAGTAATTTTTTGTCTCTCTACTTCGTCATCACAAGCCTAAATTTGCCTTAGTACAGCCTCTGCACACAGCAAGGTCCAACAAGAAATTAATCCTCTGCACGGCAATGTTTCCTCTTTCTGGAGGAACAGAAAATCCCCATGACAATTGTGTTGCATCTGCTGAACATACCCATGCTGAACATTGTACTCTAAAGTTAGGAGATGTCAATTTAATTAACTGTGACTTTATAGACTGACATGATGCTTACTGTTTCCCTCTCTCTTCTCATCAAAAGAGTTTTTTCTCTCATAGTATTCCCAGAGATGGACCTTACTCTTTTTAATATCTCCATGGCACTGTCCCAAAAATACTAGATCAGGCAGTCTGAAACAAAACAATTATTCATGCTTTAAATCAATATTATTTGTCTCTTTTGTGCAGGTAAGAGTTATCCAGTTTAAGAACCCTTCCTTACATACCCTACAACAACTGACCATTTTACATTTCCGGTTACTAATCTACCGTGCTGGGACTTGTTGACTTCACTGCCTATTTCTTTTACCCCATTAGTTCCTTTCTTTTATTCAGTCATGCACTTGCTTTGTTTCCCAAACAGGTGCATATGTCCAGGCAAATCAGAGAGAGACTCAGTTTTCATTTTGCTATATCTTGTACTGTGCTGCCACTTAGATGCTTCCACCACCCCAATTCTCAGTACATTTAATCTTGCTGGGAGCATGTATGTCTGCTGACGTCAGACAGACATGACATAGCATATACCTGTTTGTGTGCCCCATCCCCCACATGCCCACCTTGCCACTTCTGGACATCCATCACCAGTGGCATCGCCTAACCAAGAACAGCCTCTGTGACAGCAGACACTGAAGGGGGTGCCCACTGCCCCTACACATCCCTCACTCCCTTCCCTTCTCTAGCTGTTCCTATGCCTCCTGTTTCTTCAAATGACATTTGCCAAGGTCCTCACACTTTTACGCTCCGGTTTTTACACACAGCAGAGTTGATCTGTCCAGCAAAGTTCTTCCTTAGCTTTGTAGGATTTACTGATTCCTCAGAAAGCTGAAATTACTTTCACAGCTTTACTCCAATCCTCAATTCTTCCTTGAGAAACCAAATTATTATTCCTTCTTTTAAACATCTTTGCATCACTGTTTAAAAACCAGCATAAAAAATTCCTATTGACTGTGAAAAAACATTGGTTTTGAAGTGCCTTTTCATACCATGAGAGGCAGAAACCAAACTGAGAGACATTACTCTACATGAACAACCTTATCTAAGCTAACATGAAAAGGGAGATAAAGTTATACATTTCTCCAAAGCTTTAAGATGCACAACTGAGACATTTTTTTGCCATCAGAGGCAGCTGTCTATAAAATGTTTTGGGTACATATCTATATATAGTTTATGTTATAACTACACAGTTTACACATACATAGGAAAAAAAAAAACAAAACCTTGCACTTACCTTTGAGAAGTAACATTTATCCCAGGTTTGGTAAAATAGTCTCTGACAGGCACTTAGACCTTCTTTCTATTCCATGCATCCTTTTTTCAAAAGAGGATAGAATCAGAAAAATCCCAGTTGATCTCTAGTAAACCAAAATGCAGACAAGATTGTTTGTCAGATGCAGGCTGATTCAGTGAAGTCCGACCGTGTCAATCCCTGAGACTCCTTGTTCAGTAATATCCAAAGCACAAAAAAAGGAAAGAAAAAAAGAAAAAGAAAAATAATTTTAAAAATTGAACAACTTGTTCTTTTCCTGTGTGATTTAAAAAGCCCAGTCTTGGAGGACTAAGCAGCCTGCAGGCTTTTTGAGCATTCTGATCCCAGTGCACCCCAAGGTAACACATGCATTTCAGAATTGCAAGTCTTCAAGTTCATACAAGCAAGCCCAGCTTCTGTGTATGTGCGTGTGTGTTGGGGTGGGGGGCCACGTCGTACCGCGGGGGGAAGAGAGGCAGGGAGAGACAGACACACACAGTCACGCAGAGATGGAAGAAGGAAAAACAGCAAAGTGGAGTGATCTCACAAAGTGCTCTAGATGGCAGAGCCTGCACGGCTTGTAAGACAAGCAATGTGCACACACCAGGAAAAAAAAAAAAAAAAAAAAAAAAAAAAAAAAAAAAAAGAGATAGAGAGTGAAAAACCCGAGAGGGCTAGCAAGCAGCTTCAGGAATTTCTTCTTACCTCTTCTGACGATGCAACATACAGCAAGTGCTTTGTACTGCATAGGAATCCGTGCAGGCACGACTCAGTCAGACCCCTCACCTCTGAAACAAACATGCAGCACAGGAAAGGGAAGAAAACCAGAAACCTGATGAAACAGGGGTACGAAAGGAAGGCAATAAACAAGTGAGAGTGACAGGGAGGAGTCCTAAGTGGGCAGGAGGCAGATAGTTGGTATAGAAAGAGACATCCAAACTCCTGGTCCTAACAGAGATTGGCTCTGTAATTATGTGGCAAAGTACTGCCCTCTAAGCCATTGCATAATAATAGAAACCTAAGCTGTGTAGACACAGCCTGACATGCTAAATCCTCAGGAGCTACACTCAACATTTGTCAGTAGAAAGCCTGTCAGTCCTCTGGGGGCGGAGGAAGAGGAGGGAAGAGAGAAGAGGAGAGAAATTTTACTGCAAAATGCATAAGCTGCAGTTGCAAAGAGCTCTCAGGCGGTGCCGATGCTTGGAACGTTATAGTGGAATTCATATATATCTGTGTTGATGTAGGAAAAGATAGCTAAAAACCGTATGGGGTGCTTAGGGACACAGTTTAGTGGTGGATTTGGCAGTGCTGTGTTAACAGTTGGGTTTGATGTTCTCAAAAGTCTTTTCTGACTTAAAATATTCTATGGTTCTAATAGCACTGTCAGCTCCATTCATTCTATTTAATACTGGAAACAGTTTTCCCATGCTATATTTTAGAAACTTAAATGACAAAGAGAAGAACATGTACATGGGTTGCCCATGTTAAATAGTATTATTTCTAATGCTGATGTCAACAAAGTAATAGTAGTTCTCCCTTTGCACTGAACAGTATGGCAATGTCTAAATTAAACTTGAACTGAGGTAAAAGAACTCATGAAGACTGATCAGCCTTTTCCATATAATGGTGGGTTCCTCTTTCCAGCCCTCTTGACACAGAGACACTCATTTTCTCCTGCCTCTCTTGGCTGAAGAAGCTCCTAGACAGAGCCAGGGAAAAGACGAGCACTGACTATAAAAGAGGAGGAAATAAAATCTATCTTGTTCAACTTACTACACACCCATATCAATATATCAACAGAAAGAGCAACTAACAATGCACATGGATGTAATAGGGAAAAAAAAAAAA
>VZUA01093848.1:1622-14705 GCA_013401035.1 Horornis vulcanius
TTTTTTCTTATTTTTATAATTTCATACTGTATTTCAGTGGCACCCTCAAGATACTTGGTGGTATCCCACTGCAAACTCACACTAGATCTGCCAAAAGACTTTCATACCTGAAACAGACTTCAGGTGAAAGTGAGTCCATTAAGTTCCAGTCTCATATAATAGTTTAGTGGCTCTCCAATTCTAGAAACAGTAGAAGTCCCAGTGCCTTACTTTTTGAAGTTCTCAGGTGCCAAGAGTCATGTTTCTGCTTGAAGCCACAGTTGCCCTTTTCTGATCAACTCCATGTACTCTTTCTGTCCACAGTATAGCAAGTTATGCCTTTCTTCTCCTAATTTGCGTAGGTTATTTTCAGGCTATCAGTAGCTGTTGTGAACAGCTGTAATAATAATCAGCCAGGACTCAGTTTCCTCATGCAGGGAAAAAAAAAAACCAACATTCTTTATTCACATAATGCATTTTATACAGTTTTTACAGACCTTGTGTTCAACTGTAATTGGCTAGTAATTTTCTTGCCACATAATTTATTGGTTAAAAGATGTTTTGTGTGTAGTTGCTCAGACTCTCACCCAGATCTTTACATATTTCCTGCGTGGATTCTCATGGGACAGATCTGTTGTTTATGCAGGTGCAGATTTATTTTTCTCTCCAAGAATAGGTTGCTGCGTTAATGAACTTTTCATTCCCAAGATTGTTTTGCCTGAGAACTTACAAGCTATTGCTAGTTTAGCTAGGGTAGCAGGACCTAAACCATACTTTTTAATACCTTTCTTTAATAATATCTTTACTTATCTGCAACAAACAGTATCATATTTTTTAAGAAATACATTTGTAACTGATATAAAAAGCAAGGTTTTGCTCATTTTGTAAAACTGAGAGTGTGCCTTCATCTCACTTCAAAGCAAGTATTGGAACCACAAAGTTAGAGTCTTGTTTCTGTTTGCGTTCCTGGTGGTCTGGGGAATCTTGAGTGATATTTGGTACAAAAACACTGCTGAGAACCTGTAAGATAAGACAGTGCTTCCTTGCCCAGCATGTAATGTGGCTGTTGAGAAATATGCAAATCAGAATAGCCTCAAGGTGTGAAGAGAACGAGGTCATCTAGTTGGGTGAGAACCCAGGCTGTCGAGTAAGAGAGTTGTCTTAGGCTGTCCTCTTCCTGCTTTTTCCCCAGCCACCTTTGAAATGGTGGAGCACTCTTTTCTGCTTGCACCTTTATACACCCTGCTTGCTCCTTTGAAAGGGTAATGGCAAGTACCTATCATTAGAGCTGGTAGGATTTGGATTAGAAGACAGCAGGTGACTTCCTACATTGTATATTGAAGCTCTGAAAGAGAAGAGAATTTCAGACACAACATTACTCAGTGTTTTCCTGTTGGCTCTCTTTGTTAGCGCTCTTTTTGCTAGTTTTGTGTAAGGACTGGGAGTTTACCATGTTGTTCTAGATTTCACCCTGACTCTTTAACCTACATTTACTACTCGATTGCATCTACAGCCTATCTCACTTGATAAGCCTCTGCTTGCCATGGATCAGAGTATACTTATAAATTATTATTTTGGTGGTAATTTGCAAAGAAGTGAAGCACCTTTTTGTGGGAAAGGTAGACAAGCGTTAGTGTTGGAGGAGTACATTAGCCTGTGATGATAATAAACTTGTATCAATAATTAAGTTGTGAGGGGGTGGTCTTTGAAAGTGAAGGCTTAATGCACTGCAAGTGTTATGGCTATTAAATGGGTGACTATTTTATGCCACCTTGTTAAGATGCAGATTGTGTGCATGTTACATGATTTAAACTATGCAATAAGGATTGCAGAGGACACCGCTGATTTTTTAAGCTGTGAGAACTGCATAGCAATAACTTCTTAGGCTTTTGCCATACCATACCCAATATCAGATCTGGAGGAGAGCAGACACTTTTCATAGCATTGTGCAGCCCACTTACCTGTCTTTTCAATCTTTCTCAGTTTTACTGGCTAACGAGAAGCTCTCTGTTCCCATCACATGCAAAATCCGCGTTTTCCCAGACATTGACAAGACAGTGAAGTATGCACAGATGCTGGAGAAAGCTGGCTGCCAGGTAAGAAGGCAGTTGCTCCCTCTACTCTTGCGCTGGACACATAACTTTGTGTAAAGTATCTGATGACCAGTTCTTGGTATACTGTGGAGATGAATAGGCTGTATTATTTTGTAGGCAGAGCAAACAGGATGCAGACAGATTCAGTGTGTTCACAGTCCTAGGCCACAGGTCAGTAGTGTGAGTTCAGTCAGTGATTTCAGTCTCTTGTAATCACTGCACTGTGCAGCATCCTTGACTGTGGTTGAGGATCTCAGTCTTCACATAGTGCTGCAGGAGGCAGTGTGAATGCATGAAACCCACAGTACTGTAGAAGAAAAAGGGTATCAAGAGATACCACTAAAAGAAATAGGCAACCTTCTAGGATTTAACTCCAATTAAATTGGAAGAGATGGTCTATAGTTAGAGACAGTACTGATAGTATTTGGACCTTCTGCTGAGGTGAAAGCTAGATCAATATATCACAAATTCCAGAGTGAATCACAAATGGAATCCAGTGCAAAAGGAAAGCTGTAGCTTGTCCCATGATAGAATCTTGTCATGTCATGGAATAGCAAGATGAAAGAAGCCTAAGACCATGCCACTGTAGGTGAGCTGCTGATATCTTTCTGTGTTGCTAAACTCCCTGCACTGTTGAAATAGCAGTAGGAACTCCGTGGTATCCATAAAGTGTAGGGAGTGAAAGGAAATTTTTTCCAGTGGATTTATTCCAGTGGTTCATACACATGGACAGTAAATGTAATTTTGTATTCCAGCTGCTGACTGTGCATGGCCGTACTAAAGAACAGAAAGGACCACTTGCTGGCGTGGCATCTTGGGAGCACATTCAAGCTGTAAGGTTAGTGAGCAGTACTAGTCTTAGTGGATTCCTATTAACACTCTGGATTTTAAACAGAGTATTCAGTGGCATTGAAGAGCAAACAAATTTGTGTGACAGGAGGAGAATTTCTGGGTTGACTCTAATTCCCAATTTTATGCATCTGTTTTATTTACTGGTATAGAAAAGCTGTAAACATTCCTGTATTTGCAAATGGAAACATCCAGTGTCTCAGCGATGTGGAAGAGTGCATCCGTAAGACAGGAGTACATGGTGTCATGAGTGCAGGTAAAGAAAATCAACTTTTACTCAGATGAGAATACGAATTGTTTACCTCCTTAGCAGCCCTGTATACATTTATTAAAAACTTATGTCAGATTGACTTGGTGAACAGCTTTGCTTGACAGTTGAGTGGCCATTCTCCCATGTCTTATACTGGCCATCTCATACCAGGACCAGGNTGGAATATTTTTGTGACATCTGATAATCAGTGGAACAGGTTTTGAATGGTTCTCGATGAACTAAGTGCATCTGTGGATTAATATTCCTGCAGGTGGTTCACATTGGGTTGGGACAAGAAAGAACTGACATAACTACCTACAGGAAAAGCTAGGATAGGCATCGGAAAGAGCTTCTTGATCACTCACACAGTTAAAGAAGGGTTGTAGAATCTTGGTTTTAGAAAATACTGGTTAACAAAGGGCTTGTGAAGCCAGTAGAGAAAAGCACAGTGAGAAGCTGTATCTGCAAACTTGGGCCAGACAAATATCAATACAGACATAAGGCAAGACACCTATCATTTCAGTATTTAACCTTTGCATAACAAAAAAGCAGTGTTTATTTATTAATTGGTTTACTGTCTTTGTGTCAAGGTTAGATGCCTTTCTAGAAACTGTACTTAAATTAGATGTGAGCTGTTCAGTGCAATTAGGAATTGTATAGTGAAATATGGTATCCCAAGGTCAGGCAGGTTTTACGGACTGTGTGTTCTTCTTGAGAATACGTGGGTGATGTGTCTGTGGCTGTAGAATCACAAAAGGCATGATCAAACTCCAGAGCAGAGATTTTGGCCTTTGCTTCAATCCTGAAATGAAAGTTTGAGTATTTCTTTCATTCCCTAGAAGGTAATCTTCACAACCCAGCTTTGTTTGAGGGCCGGAACCCATTGGTGTGGGAGATGGCAGAGGAGTATCTGGAGATAGTGCGGAAGTACCCTTGTCCACTGTCTTATGTTAGGGCTCATCTCTTCAAGCTCTGGCATCACACGTGAGTATCTCCATAGAACTCTTAATGTTTTCAGGGCTCATCCTACTTAGCAAGTGCCTGGGTTTTCTGCACAAGAATTTGTTTGGCCAGAATGAGTATGCTGCAAGGTTTTCCTTCCTGGACCTGGCTGGAGAAGGGTGTAGGCTGAGGCCTTTACCCTTCATTTCATATCTGGGAAACAGGCCATGGGGAATGAACAAGTTGCCACAAGATAAGCCAAAGTGTGAGCTCACAGCACAACAATTGCAATGTGGTAATTGCCCATATGCACACACACACCTGATGGCAAATACAAGTTAACTATCTCCTTGTTGATTGTGAGGCAAAGTGCTCTTGCATTTATTGTGGAGTAAGAGCTTGGCTATGGGCAGTTACTGAGAAGCAGCTAACACACCGTACATTCATGGTTAGCTTATGTCAAAGTACCTTGGTTGTCTGCCAAGTATTTATCTGGAAGAAACATATGTGTGCTTTTCTCTGGATTTACAAAGAGGAACATAAACTTCTACCAAAGGCAAATGAATCAGGAACAGTGTATAAAATGCTTTTATACAGTTATTTTTAGTTGATTGCAGTCTCAATATAACTTGATGTTTGGGATTTGCCTCAGGCTTCAAGTTTACCAGCAGCTGCGTGAAGAATTAGCAAAAGTGAAGACTCTAGAGGGCATCGTAGATGTCAACAGGGAGCTGAAACTGCGATGCCAGGTACCAGGATGGGCACTAATCTCCCAGAACAGCACTGCCTGCACTTTGTGGGAATGTACCAAGTATGTCATACAGTTGACATCCATTAGCCACTTCTCTGTGACTTTGTGGCTTACTAACCTTGATATTGGTAGTGTACTACAGTAGCATCCCCTTAAGCCTGGACAACTTTACCTGGCATAAAGTTGATTCAGGAGTTACAAATGTGCTTCAGTTCATCTGTCTTACTAGATGGTTTTTCATCTATATGTAACTGTCAGTAGTTGTTACCTTAAATTTCAGTTTATGATTTCCTGGAGTTTGAATGTTTAGTGTATTTTCTGACAACTCCAGGAAGACTGACTGTAAGTCTATGCTGCAGGAAGAAATAGCTAATCAGAAAGAAGGAGAAAAGCCAAAAGAAGGGTTGCCTTTTTTCCACTGGATCTGTCAGCCATACATCAGGCCAGGGTGAGTTACCTATTTTGATACTTATAGTTACTCATAGGCCTTTCCCACCCATGCCATCAGTATCAGCCATGGAGTCGGTTCGAGGAGCTTACATTCATTAAAAAAAACAAAAAAACAAAAAAACAACAAAACAAAACAAAACAAAAAAACCACTTTGGATTATTTTGATTCAAGTTTGGTTTTTTCCTAGTTATTGCTCTGTTCATGGGGATGTTGCTCATTGTTTGCAAGATCTCCTTTGGATCCTCCTCAAATTTCTCTCTCTCTGGAAAGTAAAAGGGAATCCCACTGCAGCTCAGAACAAGAATCTGATGTACAGAGAATATGCTACCGGACACTCTTTATTGTTACATGCAACATGAATGTTGCTGGTAACTGCTACGGTAACAAAGATAAGAACTAAATTGTATTCTATAAAGGATGCTTGTAATGTACGGACAAGCTTTTCAGATAGCTTATTCCCCTTCTGCTGAAAATTGGGCTGAAGAAGAGAACAAATGTGTCAAGATTAATACTTAAGTAAATACTTTAAAAAACGTTTTGACCAACTTTAATTGGCTTTCCAACTGATATATCTGTTAGTGCATCTGTTAACTGCCAGTGTTAACCAAAAAAGCTAGGTTTTTCTGTCCAACTTCTAAGGGCAATGACACTTAATTGTAGCCATGACAGAAAAGTTTATGGTGTACCCAGACTTCTGTAAACCAAAATAATGGTCAAGGAACAGCTACTTCTTCCCTCCAGCCAATTTATGATGAAATTCACTGTTTCAGGCCAAAGGAGAGATGCAAGGAGAATGTAGATAGTGGAACTGAAAAAGGTGTGCGAGGGAAACGTGCTCTGGAAGAAGAGGAAGATGGAAATTCTGAGCTTCTGTCAAAGAATAAACAAAAAAAGAAGTTAAGAAATCCAAATAAAACCTTTGATCCATCTTTAAAACGTAAGTTCCATTTACTGGCATAAAAGTATGGAGAGTTACTGATACCACCTTTGACATAACTTTCTGCTAAGAGTTTTCCTGTTTTGTGTACTTGTAGAAACTTCTTGAAAGAGAGGAGGAATTGTTGCTATTGAAATTTCAATAGCAGGCAACATGATTCACATAGTGTTCACTAGTAAAGGAAACAAGGATCAAAGTAGCAGGTCACTGATTCTCTCTAAGCATGTTTTTAAGATCAAAATGGTATACAAACTGAATTGTAGTTGTCACTAGCATTTGAAATGGAAATTTTGTATGAATTTCAAGCTGATGTCCTCCTGTTTTATGCATGACTTGAGGATTAAAATTTTCATGTTTGGATTTTAGCATAGAGGGACTTAAAAATTCAAAGTATTTTTTACTTTAGCACTGTTATTTGAGATACTGTATTTTTATTTCAAAAAAACCCCTCTGGCTAGAAAAGCACCAAGCTTTTTCTGGTTCTGATTTTTTTTTAATTACTTCTTCCACATAAAAATATCATTGGTGAAATCAGCTTTCTCTCTCTCTCTCTCAGCCAAATATGCAAAATGTGATCAATGTGGAAACCCTAAGGTAAGTCAGCACAAGTGTCCATAAAAGCATTTCCATTAAATGGAAATTAAGTGACCATGTAGGGATCAATCACACAATGTCTGGATGGAGCTAAGGGGCAAGTGGGGTCCCTCAGGGGTCTGTGTTGGGACCAGCGCTGTTCAGTGTCTCCATCAATGATGTGGACAGTGGGATCAAGAGTGTCCTCAGCACATTTGCAGATGACACCAAGCTGAGTGGAGTGATGACACACCTGAGGGACAGGGCCATCCAGAGGGACCTGGACAAGCTCAAGCAGTGGCCTGTGGGAATCTCTGAGGTTTAACACGGCCAAATGCAAGGTTCTGCACTTGGGTCAGGGCAGCCATGGTATCAAATCCAAGATGGGGAGATGAACAGATTGAGAGCAGCCCTGCCCAGGACTTTGGGGTGCTGGTGGATCAGAGGCTGGTCATAACTCAGTAATGTGTGCTCACAGCCCGGAAAGCACCCGGGTTCTAGGCTTCAAAAGCAGCATGGGCAGCAAGTCAAGGGGTGGGGGGATTCTGTGCCTTTGCTCTTGTGAGACCCCACCTGGCACACTGCATCCAGCTCTGGGGCCCGTGGTGCAGGAGACACACAGAGCTGTTAGGGCAGGCCCAGAGGAGGCTACAAAGAAGGCTGGGGGATGGAGTCCCTCTGCCGTGGAGACAAGCTGAGAGACCGGGCGGTGTTGAGTCTGGAGAAGGTTCTGGGGAGCCTCACTGCCCCGTCAGGTGCCTAAAGGGGACTTAAAAGAAAGACAGTGATGGACTTCTTAGCAGGGCCTGTTGCAGTAGGACAAGGGGTGATGGGTTTAAAGTAAAAGAGTAGATTCAGACTAGCTATGCCTTAGATGAGAAGTCATTTTTTATGGTGAGGCAGTGGCTCAGGTTGCTCAGAGAGGTTGTGGATGCCCCATTCCTGGAAGCATTCAAGGTCAGATTGGACAGGGTCTTTCAACCTGATCTAGCCGAAAATGTCCCTGCTCTTTGCAAGGGGTTGGAGTAGCTGACCTCTAAAGGCACCTTCCAAACTGTTTTATCATTCTGTTATTCCAAATCCTCAGGTAGGTCCATGCCAGTGCTCAGTCACACAGGTGCATGCCAAGTCCTGCTGATAAGTGTGTGTGGGGAGGAGTCCGTACCTGGGCAAAAGCTTTTTAACTATTTACTGTAACCAATCTCTGAGGTTGAAGATGTTGCACAAAAATCCTTAACATACATAGGTTAAGAGAATTTGCCTTCCTCTCCAAAAAAAGTGCAGTCCTGCTGCTGCAGAGGGTATAAATTGCTAAGACAGTTGAGTGAGTTAATTGAATTTCCCAAGATAAAATCTCCAGACCTTCACACAAGTATGACATGCATATTTTACTGTGAAATGAAAAACAAACTTCTCTTACTATGGTTAGTGGTGAGTGGAGTTTTACTGCAAAGTGAAAATTTGAATAACTGCTGTGGTTCTTAGTGTACTAATAAAAGTACTTCAACTGTCATCCCAGTACAGCCTTCAATGAGTGTCAGGCAGCACCAACAGCTCTGGTTTGTGTTGTGTTTGGATCTCTGCCTTTATCCAGACATGCATAAGCATCCTCAGTTCTGCCTTTGCAGCAGATTAACATTGGCTTTCACTATTAGCAATGCAAAATGACGCTGCTGGTTTTACAGGTTCTATATTGAAATTTCAAATATTTTGATATTTGTAAAGAGTTAATTTTGCTTTTGCTTATTTTTTCCCTTGGGGGAACATAGCTGTTTGCTTGACAGGGTGGTGTTGCTGAGCTGTGTGAGCAGAGCGTATTTATTGCTGCTAATGTATCTGTAAAGCAGGGTGTAAGATGCAAGTAATTTTGTGTTCTAGCTTAAAAATGTGCATTACACCTGGGAGGACTGGGGAAGCCTGCTACGCAAGCATGGGATGTTGCTCCCTGTTGTGACACTGTTACTGCAGCCCAGCAGCAGCAGCCAGCTGGGGCTCAGTTGAAGCTGCAGCTACTGAAAAAATGGGATTTTTTTTTGCTGTGTTCATTATTGGGAAAGCATTGAGCATTGGGCTGGCATGCTTTCAAAGCCACCCTGTTTCATAGCTAATCCAAATGACATTGCTTGGTACATAAACCAGGATCATCTGCACCAAGGCTTAGACTTATTTTTGTTTTGCTCTTACATCCCTGTAATGTTCTGACTACACCTGTAAATTTTTTTCCTCCCTAGATTTTGTGTTTTTCAGCTATGTCATGAAATGAGGTGGGGGGGTGTGGGGATGTGGAGAATAAGAAGAAACTCAACTAAAGCCTCCCTAAACATCATGATTTTCTGACTGGGGTGGAGGGAACCTCACTAAACATCACAGCCCCCTTTTCTAAAATGTCTGTGAGCAAAGCACCCCAGAGACCCAGGCTTGTATAGCCACATCACCAGTTAGCCAAGATTCAACTGCTGCTGTCCCCTAAGAGTCATACATTATACTTTAATAAATATGCAAGTGTATTTTAAGATGCAAGTAGGGAAGTAATTCTGGTGGTAACATATTTTAGGCATAGCTGCAGATGGTGGCACATCAGGCACCCTGTTTCATGTTGCAGAGAACTAGAGCAAGCTCAGCAAAGGTGTTCATGCTTGTTCCAGAGGGCTTATTGCATGTGCCTGCTTGTGGTGGGTAACTAGAGCTGCCCAACAGGCTATGGGGGTTGCACAGTTAAATGTGGATTATTTTGTTGTTGTTGTTGTTGTTGTTGTTGGTTGGGGTTTTTTTGTTTTTTATGTGCAAACAGTAGACAGCCTCCAATATGACGTTAACTCCATCATCTTCATTAGCCTGAGTACATGGGTTTTTTTCCAAAGATCTGAAAGTGCAGTGCTGTTTTGTTACTTATTAAAGTAAACAGTAATAATTTTATTTTCACTGACACAAGCTTCTTTATACTGCTATCCCAACCCAGGGCAATAAATGTGTGTTTAATATGTGCCGAGGGTGCTGTAAGAAAAGAGCATTCAAGGAGGTAGCAGATTGTCCAGGTAAGTGTATCTGGCCTTACCAGATATTAAGCAAACATCTCATCCATCTCCCCTGTATATTCATTACTTTAATCTTTGGGTTATGGGGTGTAGGTGAGTGTTAAAATTTACATACTGCCTAAAATGCTACATGCTATCTAAAAGTTTACAGTACCATTTTAAAAGACTACTCTTCCTTCTCCGTAAGTTACTGCTCCTGTTCCAAAGCCTTGGGATGCAGTTTCCAGTCTGTAAAGAACCATTCTTTGTAAGGAAGGAGGTATTCTGTTTACCACTGTAGTCATCTCATTTCAGGATGTTGGAGTTTCTTTTCCCCTTTTGGTTTTTCAGGTCATGGATTACTTTTTAAGACCAAGTATGAAAAATCCCTTTCATGGCAGCACAGTCAAAGAGGAATTCAAACCCCAGAGATCAGTCAGAGAGGAGATGCAGAGTTGGGGGAGACAGCAGTGCTGAAGGAGGCTGGTGACAGTACAGGGTGAAGCTTTGGAAATGAACAGTCCAAGAGCTCCTGCCAGACCACTACTTCCCTGGGCCAAAGAATGTGTCATCTCCAGCTGTCAGCTGTGTGAACTTCTTCCACATGATTAAGTTCTGGAAAAGTTTTATTTAAGTAAAAAACTGCTTACTCAGGGAATTATCCTGTATTTGAAATAAAAGAGATGCAATTAAATATGTCTCATGCTGTATTTGAAAGACTGAAAATCCTGCATTTCTGAGCGAGGCAATTTCTGTAAGTTGCCATTACATTCTGCCTTCCTGTATGCTCATTAACCCTTCATGTTGTGTTTTTAATACTGGGGACTAAATGTATTGTATTGAAACAGCCTTCTGGCACACTACAAATAGCAACATCAGTAACTTCCTCACTAACAGAAAATGTGTCACATCCGTTAGTGTTTTAGTAGGCCACATTTCCAGTGCAGAAAGGAACACAGCAGTACTTGGAAAATGTGAATGTAAAATTCTAAGATCTTGCTATATCCACATTAATAATTATTAGCTTCTTACAGTATGATGAAACTTAACAGTCTTCCATGAGGCAGAGGTTGGGGGAGGATGAAATCTCTATTTTAACAGAGAGGGTTGTCTAAAAATATGTGGGAAGTTTGTCGTGCCAGGTGAAAGAATAATAAAGGAAAGGCGTCATAAAATCAGGTCTGCTCTGCTGAATTGCCAAAGTTAGCCTGTCACTTCTAAGTCATTTGCAAGTTCCCATGCCCAAACAATCTTGGTATGAAAACTCGTTAGCACAACAACCTATTCCTGGGTTGAAAAACAAATGCACCTGCAATAACAAGGGATTTGTCCCATGAGAATCAGTAAAGAAAATATGTAAACAATCCAAGAATAGATAGGTTTGATGGACAAGTAGAATACCTTTTACTAACCAACAGAGCAATTGGCAAGAAAGCTGTTAACCAATTAAAGTTGCACACCAGGTCTGTAAAAACTGTGTAAAGTAAGTTATGTGAATAAAGAATTGGCTTACCACATGAAAATTACGAAGTCTTGGCTAACTTATTACAGTAGAAGTTGGAACCAAGTGTATGAACGTTTCCCTGCTCAAGGTCTTATACTTCATTATATGCTCATTTATCCTTCCCATGTGATAAATTCTGAGAGACGTGTGACAAAACCAGATGTAGGACCAACTGAAAACCATCTTCCCCCACCTCCTGTGGAAATAGTCCACTTCTTCCCTCGCATGTGCGTACATGCTAAAGCTGTCAAGTATTCTGAGTTTCCTGATCTGTTTCTCCCTCCTCTAGTGAAAAAACTAAATATTCATTATCCTAGAATTTCAAACTGTTTAATTGACCTCTTCCCATTTACAGTTCCCTAAAAAAATCAGCTCATTCTCCTGCTCAAAGTCCACAAACGTGAAACAGCCGGTCCCGGCACAAGAGAGCTGGGACTGCGTGAGAGATTGGGCTCATCTTACCCACACAGACTGTAGATCAGACCTCCCTCTCACAGATACAGTCAGCACAGAATCGCCGGTGGGAAGGAACAATCAAGGTTTAGGCTCCTAAATTCAGGAGACCTTATACTTGAAAGTACTAATTGGACGCCTTTCTGTAAAGAATTAGTATTTTAGTATATAAGAATTAGTATTAGTATATAAGGTATATTTGTCCCTCACCCCATCCCAAGGCATTTCTTAACAAGCACAATGGAGAAATGCAGACAGATCTTATCTTGTTTGCTCCTGTCCATGACATGGCTGGAGGCTGCCACACTCCTGACTGATGCAGGATAACTTGATCAGGCTAAATTAGAAGGGAAACAGAAACTGGCTAATAGGGCATGTCAAGCCCTAAGAGAAAATGTACAAGATTAGAAGCTTGATAAATTCATAATGCAATTGAGTTTCTCTGTTTGTCTCTGGAAAACCACTCAGTTTGGCACTGCAACATAGACCCACCTCCTGGTTGAAAGTGGTGCCTCTAGCATTCTTACCTGCCCTATGTTAGAAACTCAATTCCATATGTATACATAGTTTCTGCTTTCCTTGTCCCTCAAGTGCATTTCTATAAGGTAACAAGGTATAACATGAAATAGACTGTATCTGAGAGTGTTCCCACCTGTTAAATTGAATGTTTTTCCTCCTCAGGTTCCTTTTGCAGTTCGTTTACGCTGGAGCTAAGGGAGACTTCTATTACCTCCATCTCCCCTACAAAGATGGACCCACCTGCTGTGGCTCCCTGAACATTTAACAATGGACTAGAGGAAAAAGTGNAAATGTTTCAACCTGAACTTTCAACAGTCATGCAGGAAGATGCCAGCCCTGCAGTGACTAAGGCAGAGCTGTCCAGATGATCCATGGCTCACTAACCAACGCTTGTGAACTCAGAGGCCCAGTTACAACATGAGCAAAGCCAAGCCACTGTTCACACTGAGCACACCTGCACTAACAAGGGATTACTTTCAGGCTAGGCAATATACCAATTATCCTGTTTATCTCTAATCAAAAAATTGTAGTTTGCCAGCTCGGCAAGGTCAAGGCCTATTTTGTTTCCATTTCACAAGCCCTTAAGGAGATATACTCTCTTTAATTTTCATAAAGTAGGGGGAGGAGAAGTCAGTGCCCTGAATGTAGAATGATGCTGAAAATGATGCTCAGTCTTCAGGAAAATGGATTCTCACATCTAAATTATTTTCAGAAGCACACAAGAAAAAACTGGGTATTTCACCCAGAGGGGAAAAAAAAAAAAAAAAA
>VZUA01093863.1:6402-18597 GCA_013401035.1 Horornis vulcanius
CACCTTTTAGTCGAGACCATTTTGATGACATTACGGTGACAAATATTCAGCCCTTCCTACAATTTTATACCTTCCTACACAGCAGGTGTTATCCAAGAAGATCTAGGAGAGCTATTAGCATGGATAAACAGGGCGTAAGACAGGAAATAAAATTTAATTGCTGAGACACGAGTCAAACTGCCGTACTTGCACATCAACAGAAACACTTAGCATGTGGGGTGTCTTACCGAGGGGTCCAACAGAGTCATCATTCTTCAGAACTCCACTCACTCTTGAAACACCTTCCTAAAGTTTAATCTCCAGTTCAGCCAGGAATTATAAAATTGCTGCAAACAGTAGCAGCTTCATCACTTTGGCCTGCATGAAGGAAATCCTCCTCAGTACATCCCCTTGAGCTTGTTAAGGGGCCTCTAAGCAACATCCACAGGTGTTGCTGTTCTCCAATTAGGAACCAGAGTTACATCCAGGTGGGCACAGAGCTGATTAAAGTAGCTCCTAGCCTTCTAGCCTTCCTACAACTTACTTACGTTGTGTTTGCTTTTTTTTTTTTTTTTTTTCTTCTTTCCTAGCCTTTGTCAGGTTGCCCTAATTGCCCTAAAAGAACAGCGAACAAATCTGTAGATTTAGAGAATTTGGTTGGTTTGGCCTGTAAAGGGGAAAGCTTAGGAGTGATGTAATTGCAGCCTTCTTGTGCCTGAGGGAGCCAAAAAGAAATATGGAGAGGGACTATTTGCTGACACCAGTTCTGCAGCGATGGGTTCAATAGTTGTGAGGCACAGTTACCCCTCAGCATCACTCTCTTGTGATCCCATGCTCTTGGAACTACAGCCCAGGGTGCTGACATGCAAACTTTACTCCCCTTTTCGCACTGCTAGTTATATAGAAAGTTATTTTCCAGGTCTACCTAATAACTACTGCAATTTTTTATGTTTAAAAATATTGTTGGGAAAAAAATAAAACCAAACCCACAAGTATGAAGTATGGCTGAAGACTCAGCAGGGGTGTTTCTGCAGTTCCTCATGGAGCCAGCAATTCCTTCTGACCCTGAAACAGGAGACTAGGTGACAGGCTTTTCTTGGTTTTTTTTTTTTCCTTTCTTTTTTTAAACTGTATAACAGCATAATTACTTACTAAAGCCCATTGTACATCACCTTACTGGTGTATTGGGTGAGGGAGTCTGTGAGTTAATCCTGTGATGGGTAATGAAACATTACTTATAACTACATTTAAGACTTCACCTCTTCATTGCCCCACATAGTGCCACTTGCTGTATTACCTATGGTGAGCTTCAGCACTCAATTCACCTTCTCTGGACACTACTTATTATTTTATAGGTCTCTAACATGTCACTTCTTCTGTGCCTTTGCACTAAAAATATTTCTAAATGGCTCCTAACAGGAAAGTCTCTGCTTTCATTTAATAAATCCTTTATGTCTCCTTATTCCTTGGTCCCCGGGAGAAGCAGCGCGGTCCAAAGAAAATATTTGCCATCAACTGGGAACCTGGGATTAAGCCTCCTTGGAATGTTATACCCTTAAACTCTCATTGTAGCTCAGCCACTTTCTCAGCTGCAATGCACACTGAGCAGATGTTCTCCTTGCCCCCTTTGACCAGGCTTTCCTCAAGCTGTTGTAGGGGATATGGCCTATGTGATTGAGACACAGTTTACCTGGATCTGGGATTCTCTTGTAATATAAGGCAGCAGAAATCACCACACATGTCCATGAGCTCCTGCCCTTGCCCTGGCTGGTGACTCCTTGTTGCTTTGTTAAACCTCCAGGAACGCTTGCAAGCATTGGGACATTTATGATGATTTGGACACACTACCACTCAGATCTCCTGTATTAGGGTTGCATTGTTTTTTATGTGAAATATTGCAGCAGCTAATTGCAATTACCAGAAAGCATATACAAGAGAGCTTGTTGATTGCCAGTAGACAAAGACACTTTGGAAATCTTGGATTTTGCTATAGATGAAAGCCTATAAATTTTAAAATAGAAACCACGTTATCATTTACAATTTCCGTTTGCGAACAAATTCTGCTAAACAAAATTGGCGGCTGATTAAGTAAACATTTATACATAAATAAAACAGTGAAGATCTCTTCAGTTGTTGAGATGCAGCCAGTTCAGTCTCTCGTAAATAATACAGTGATGAATTCTGGCGTTACAGTGCATGATAAATCTACCTAGCCTCAAAGTCTTAGGCAAACTAATCCATTCGCATGAATCAATCAGTTCATTTTAGTCATACCAGCGTTATATAAATGTCACCAAAATCAATGCTTGAAAGATATAACAGATTAATAAGTCCTCATGCGGTACATCTAACTGGGATGCAAACCTACAGCAGATAACTTCACGCTGAACACAGCTATACAAGTAGTTTGAATAAGTCATTTTAATAGAAAACTCAAGGGCAGGCCTGTAATGAGCAGGCATGGATGAGAAAAATCTAGTGCATTATTAATTTCAGACAATGCCGAGTTCTTTTTCATAATGTACATTTTATTAATGCTTTCTGTGATAGCTTTTCATACTGGTTCACCACCAGGAGTACAGTAATTACAATGTATTAAGATTCATTCCATGCCTGAGGAGTGAGAAAGTCCAGTTACGATATGGAAAGCAAGTGAAATGTCAATCAGTATTGACTCAGGGCTGGATTAAATCGAAACTCTGCCAGGTGGGTTTGGTAACAGCACCTCCCACACACAATTTTCAGTGATTATCTGCCTCCCCCTCCTCACAGCTCATCTCCATTGTGACCTGTGTGCCATCGATATGGATGCAGTGGATGGGATTCATCATTTTTATTAGGACTTGCAGTTGGTCTGACTCATCTTTACAACTGTCAGTTGTGGGGTGTCAGCCTCTTTAGGGCTGGAGAGAGAGAGAAACATTGAAGGTTGTTGTAAACGCCTCCAAGAATAACTCTTCTAGACATAAAGGCAAGGATTTAAGGTACGGGATGATGGGATTGTCTGAAGTGTGGAACTAATAGTGAGTGCTCCAATGAAAAAAAAAATCCACCACTCAACCCAACCCAGCAGAGTTCTGCTTCCTTGCAATCTAGGAAAACCAGGGAATATCTTCTTTCCTGTGATTGCTGCCCCTATGTTTTCCCCATGCTGCACCTCAAACCTCCCCAGGGTCAGGAAGCCTTGGGTTCAGGATTTAGCATTGCCCTTTGGGGCCCTAGAAACCATAACAATGGCCCTGTCATGTCTGTGAAAGATCGTGAACTTCCAAACATTTTGGAGCTATTTATTTTGCTTAATACGCCGGCTGACTTTCAGCACATTTCCAGTACAAAGTCAGGGTGTGTTGCTCATATCTTTCACTATTTTTCTCCCTGGGAAGAAAAGGCTAATAGCCTTCATGGGGAGGAAACCACAGCCTCCCCAAGATGATGGTCACCTTGCCTGAGAACACTATACAAGCCCGGAGAAATGGGCAAAAGAAGAGGTGTCCACATGTGGCAGATGAAAGCACAGTGCCCCACCCCTGCATTGGTTTGATACATAAATAAATGGCCTGATATATATATATATAAATCACTTGGCACTGGCAGTTGTTAGGTGTTAATGGTAACACATACAGCTGGATGACAGGAGGTATTCAAGTGGAAAAGACTATCCCTGCAGCTCACCTTGGACCACTGCAAGCAAATTACCACTCTAGATTCCCACACCCCTCCGGAATTTGAGGCAGCTTCCAATTTCTGTTGATTGCCCACTGCATTTTCCTTGCAAAGGTAAAGGGGCTTTGGCCCCGATGCTGTGTTAAATAGTGCAACAGTTGTTTCATGCAATCTGGCTTTTTCATGGGGAAGACACTTCACCTTGGCACTGCTTTCCTGCAAAACGTCAAGCTGAAGAGAGTGTTCTATGTCCAGAGAAAGTTATTGGAGGTAATTTTCAAAAATATCTGTTTTCTTTTTATGTATCAGCTTTTTAATGATTTCAGTTTCTAATTTCATTCTCTTTTCCTAATTTCCCTGCACTGCATGAGTCCAAACAGTTGAACTCAGAGTAAATAAGGCATAAATAAGCTTTGGGTGGTGAATGATGACAGGGAAACCCAAAAGCTCCTGTCCAGCTTCCAGGAGGTACCATCCTGCCAGCGCCCCTGCTCGAGTGCAGCCCTGTTCTGCTGGCAGTGTTTGTTGTGCCACGGCAGGAGACAGTGGATGACAACTCAATGCAGAGCAGAGATTTATCAGTTCTCACTCAGCTAACACCATCCCCCTGCCTGCCAAGCCTCATTCCCTGGAGAGGTGTGGACACTACTCCACACTTAAGCTACTAAAGCTGGACCTAGCAGCCTTACAAATGACTCCTCAGATGTGTTTGGGCATATAAAGGGCAGTACAACGCACACATCCATTTTCTCTCCTCTCTCATGGACACAGCTACACAGACACAGGGACCTGCACTGGCTGGCAGCCCCCTGAACCAGACACAGCCTTGCACATGGGTTGCACAGACAGAGAACTGCACAGACAGGCGCTGGCTGACATGAACACAGAACATGTCTAGGCATGCCTCCATTTACCCAGCCAAACAGCTGGCCCAACACCATTTATAAGCCTTCAGGGTTTGGTTTTTTCTTTTTTCCTTTTTTTTTTGTTGGTTTTTTTTTTTTTTGTTTTTTTTTTTAACTAATGCTGAAAGCTAGGGGATCACCACGCTGATGGGGTTTGCATCCCTCTGATGATTTCTGCCCATCCCACCCTCCCCCCCTCCCACAACTGCACCAAGCAGTCCCAGTCCTCTGTGGGCTGTAGCTGAGTATTTACACCAGCGGAGACCATGGGACCAGTGACTTCACCCTGTTTACAGGGACTAGGGAGAAATGTCTGCTGAGTCCTCTGCTGGACAGGTCCATCCTCCTTCAGGTGCCTCCTGCACCTGCAGTGATGGCACAGCTTGTCTGTAAGAGCCCACGCCAGCCTTCAGCAGGCAGATCCCGTCGCTTCCCACATATCCATCCCCAGCTGAGCTGATTGAGAAACGCTATCTTCAAGATACTAAGGCTCATTTTTTTTTCTCAAAAAAATATTTCTATTTACACAAGACAATAAAATCTGAGCAGCTCTTCCCCGAGAAGCTTTGGCCAAGTGGAGCTGCTGCTGGACACATGCGTCGGTCCCTATTTACAAGCAACAACTTCGCTTGACAGTACTCTGCTGGCACGTTCAGCTTCTTCTGGCATAAGGACTCCTTCTCTGTCCCTCTGGTCCTTCCCTTGTTGGCTCTTTGCACTGACAGGTCTGTATTTACAACAGCAACCTGGATCCGGCAGGTTCCCCTTTATACAGCCCAGCTTGAGAGCATGGAGAGAGGCTCGGGATGGTGGATTAAGCACACTCAGCCATCTTTTAAATATTACCAAGTTGCAAAGTAAATGTTTGGAGCAGGTGAAACTGATTTCTTATTACAAAAGACAATTTTCACCCAATTCTGCTCATCTTCAAAAAAGAGATGAGTGACCAGACGGCGAGGGCGCTTCCCAGGGTGCTGCCATGCACGAGGCAGCGGGAGTCTCAGCCGGGCTGTTCTCTCCTTGGGGATGCAAGGGTTTGCTGAGGGTTTGGTCGAGGCCAGTTTCTCTGGCCTCTCCTGTTGTGCGATCCCAAGTGAGGGATGGGTGAGCTGAGGCACAGAGGAGCTGAGGTGGTGCACTGGCACGGGCTGGCCGGGGCAGGCTCACGGGGTCCCCAGGCGCTAGATGACACTGTCCTCCATGGTGACTCGCCTGAAGACTGGCTCCTGCTTGGGCGTCCTTCCACCTTCTGTGAAAATCAAGAAGAGAGCAGGTAAATCCCCGGAGCAGGACCCTGCAACCACCACCAGCTATTTTCAAGACCATTTCCATCCCCAGACAAAGCAGGAGATGCCTAGACTTGCCTTGGAAAGGAAGGCTTGCTCAGGGAAGATGAAGGTATTTATGGTATCTCATTGGGAATCTCCTCCCACCCTTTTTGCTGAATTTGGTGCTACAGTTTTGCCTGGCTTTGGGCCCACATGAGCTAGTAGTTTGTTGTACAGCAGCATCTGCCACTGCTGCCCACTGCTCTGCAGAAGTGACACTGTCTCTTTGCTCCTCTGTGTCTAGCACAGCCCTGAGCTGCAGCCACCAGTTTGTATCAACACAACAGGGCTTGTATGACCAAACTGCGCTTTCAGTTGTGCCTCCCCTGCCTCTTAAAAATATCCAGTATAAATGACTGCAGAGTAAACAGGTTTGTTTTGATATCAGGCATTATCTGAAGGGCGCTTTACATCCTGAGTGCTCTGCTTTACAGCTGCCTTTATAATCACTGCAGCCCCAGGGAGGAAAGCGCCTCCTTTCACAAGCTCATGTTGGGAAGACACAGCCACACGCACTTTGGGGTGACCACATGCAGGCTTTTTTTATTAATAATATTTCAGGGAGATCTTAAGATAGGCTAATCACATTCAAGGAGAATCAAGAGTTATTCTGGAGCTATTTTCTAATCACAAATCATTTCAGTCTGTTTCTCACCCTGCCAAATATATGTTGCCCTCTACAGTGTCAAAAGGAAAGTAGTGGGGGCAGAAACAGCAGCTTTTCAGACATCTCCCAGCTTGGCTATTTTGGCTGATCTTCTGGGGTTTTTCTGAGGAGAAGGGACTCTCATCCTTTCCTCGTTGTCCATATTTTTTTTTTTTTTCCTAAGTAGTGGGAAGCATTTTCTCCTTTCATTTCCACTGCTGTTAGCTCAGTGGGCTGCTTTGCATTGCAGTACAAACTGCCAGCAGTGGAAAATGCCTGGGTGCAGTGTGTAAAGAATAAAATAAAAAATCCCGCCTATTTAATATGTAGCACTCTTCCTGGCTGATATCAACAGCAGCTTAAGCAATGAGGCCTTTTATCTCTAAGTTTGAATAAGCAAGCAAGGAAGTGGGTGAGGGGAAGGTGACCAAAGGGCAGAGCTGAGGCGCTTGCACTGAAAATAAAAATCCTCTATATATCAGGAAGGCACCCTCTCAAAAAAACCCCAAAGCCAAACGCAAAGACTGCTTTGTGGCAAACCATTAAAACTCCTTTTTTTTTTTTTTTCAGGTGAGGAAACAAGGGGCTGGCCAGAGCAGGCACCTGATAGCCACAGCAAAGCTTTAGCTTGCCTCAAGTATGCCTCCCATCACACACGGTTCTAATTTCCCTATGACCTTGCACTTCTTTCCAGCTGCCTATAGAAGTACCTGAGAAACTCTTTTTGGCATATTTCAGCCAGAGGACAAAGCCTTGCTAGAATTTAGGGGCTTTTTCTTTTAATTCCCCCCGACCCAAAGTCCATTTTCCCACACCCGCTTTGCAGCTTTAGTGCAACCAAGTCTTCAGAGATGCTTGGGGCACAGTACTTCTGCTTCCCAAGTGGAATACCCAGACATCCTCCACCCAGTTTGTTGGCCACTTGGTTTTCAACATTCATTCTCCAAATGCATTTTTCAGTGGATATTACCACAGATTCATGCCCACTGAAAGGCGAAGCCTTTGCTGCTGGTGAGACACAAAGGCTGTGGGGCTCATGTCTGGAGTGAGGTTTTCTGCCACAGGGACCCAAATTTAACTCTGCCTGAGATGCCTCCAAGAGAAGTAGGAGAAGACAGGCTGAAAACAGTTTTATTATTGCTGTAATTTACCCACCAAGCACCCTTCTGCAGGATATAACCTTTTCAAAGCTGTAACACAAGATGCAGTCCATTGTACATGGCAGTCTGTGATATTTGGTCATCTGTACAAATATTGCCATCACATCAGCTGAGGAGGTTGTGCAGCAGCTATGTTTGTGTCTTCAAAGTTGCTGGGGTTTTAAGCAGCACTGCTAAAATTCCAAGCATTTGCTTCCAAAACATAATAATTGCTCTGTATACCAATATTTTTTGTTTATTTATTGAGGTTTTAGCTTGGGTTTTTACATGTGTACAGTGTATTTAAGAAGTAGAAATATAAGAAAAGAAACTATATGGAGGGTAAAGAAATAAAAAGACAGAAAATACTTAGGATGATTTTTTTGTTTGTTTGTTTTTGGCACTTTCCTAAAGAAGACTATCACCATCTGTCTGGCGTACCGAATACAATAAACAGTAAGCACCTGTAAAAACCTATTTTGATGTGAAAAAGGAAGATTTCCAAGCTATCCTGGCTAGTCTCAATATTTCAGCTTTAAACAGACTGCCTCCTCTGAACTGGGATGATAAATGATCTGGTGTATGATCCATGCACCCCCAGGGCTTGCCAAAGCCTTTGGAAGAGCAAAACTGGCCCTAAGCCAGCTAAATGTCCCTCAGTCCAGAAAGGGGAGTGCTGCTGCCTCCCAGGGGTACTGCAGTGCCCTCCCCTGACTGCACCACTAATGCCCCCACTGAGGACAGTCACTGAACAATCCATGGCTGCCTTCCCTGGGAGTGCTAATCACAGATTTTATCTGGCTTCAGCTGTACACTGCAGGATGTCCTCCACGCCGTTACCAGAGAGCCTGCAACAACACGACATTTATATAATGTTCATGAGCCCAGACTATTTAAAACGTAAAATATTCATTAAATAAAATTTGCATAGAGCATAGCTGAATACAGCAGATAGCTAAAAATAAAGTACTTTTCTTTCTAAAGGTAAGGAGGAGATCAGGATATGACAGATGACCAAGACTGTGCTCTTAGGCTTTCCTGAGACAGGTTTTTAATAAGATGAGCTGTCTTTCTATCCCTGTTGACTGGGCAATTCTGCAGGGTATTACATTCTTCATAGCCTAGTGAGATCAAGGGCACATGGGGGTGTGACAGGGAGGCCAGCTGGTCAGGGAAGGGGGATGCAGGCAATGGGGACACACACAGACACAAAAGGATCCCCAGGAGCTCAGTGACTCCCCCCATCAGCACTTTTTCCCCTGGCCCTCTGAGGTATCTCACTGCTTATTACTTGGGGTAAGGGAGGAAGGAAAAAGATTAGTAAACAACTACAGATGTCAAGGAATTCAAAGCAGTCAACAGGCAGAAATGAACAGGACCATGGTAAGCAGTATCACCCACACAGTGCCTCCAAATCTGTGATGAATATCCCCTGTTCCCAGCAGCCCTCCAGCCTACATGGTCTTTCTTGGCTTGTCTTTTGCCTTGTATTTCTCCTTCACATTTCAAGGAGACCTTACAGTCTCTTCTGACTCTTGCAGAAAATGGGTGGGAATTGCCTGCTGTAGTCAAAGCATCCTTGAGCGGTAAACTGATGTGTCAGCTCTTTATGGGGTGGTCTGCAATGGGATTACACAGGAAAAATAAGACAGTCCTGCACAAATTAGGAGTGAGTATAAAAAGGGATTCACAACTTTTAAAGCATCCTAAGATGATTTTCATGAAAATGCAAAGCTTGGAGCCTTGCACTTCTCCATCCCCCTGCAATAAAGGCTTTCTAAAGGGACAACTCAATCAATGGATCAACATTAACAATCATCACTCCAAACATGCCTGGCAACTCATGCTTTCCAAAGGTGGCCCTGTGTTTCAGAAAATGGTCTGTGTATCACTTGATGTTCTCATCAGATCAAGCACTACCTGTTTGCCTCTATTTAGTTTGTTTTCAGCTGAAAGTGGGATGCTTGTTGCAGTTGAATGATGAAGCTTTAATCTTCTCCCTATAAGGCAAATCTGGTTTGGTTTTCTTTGCTTTGTTTTGTTTTGTTAAATGGAGCTCTAGAAGAGATCCCTCAAGTACAGGGCTGATTATCCCCTTCAACCCAGCCTACACAGTTATGTTCCCCAAGCATGAGTATGGATTTAACGCCATAATCACTACTACTTTTTCATCAAGCTTTTTTTCTCACATTCTTGCCTTGGCTTAGCATTAAGAAATGCCTTAGAAGTTTTGCAGCTCTCCCTCATACCCCAGGAGCATTGTAGGCACCAGGACTTAACAGTGAGATTTTCACAAGCTGCAGTCTGCACAGAAGACACTGTTGCCAGTCACATAAGAATTGTATATAGTGAGCTACTTATGAACAAGCACCAACGTTCACCATGCCCATAATCAATTGACACAACAAAATCTGTTCTCAAGGGGAAAAAAATGCCATAAATAATCTGCACCCTGCTCCTCTTCATAAAACACCCCCAACTACATTACAGTCTTAAACCATTTTTGGCTTAATAAAATTAATAATATATATTTTCTCTCTATTTAGTGATTCAGCTGCTTCCTAAGCCATAAGAAGCACCAACAGTGAATTCTGTGATGTCAGAACAGCCTGGGGACAGAAATAATCAGCTTGAAAATAAACAGCATTTTTTTTTGCAATCAAAGCGCTAATAGGCATGGGTAGGCTGGCAAAGAGAAGGGATAGAGAAGAGGGGAAAAACAGCCTGCACACTGATAAACCTGAAATACATAAAAGGGCTCGGGAAGAAAGACCATTTGTTGTAGAAGATTTTTCAGTAGGACAAAACCACGCTATGGCAAGTCCACCACTGGTTTGTTCTTGCAGAGTTTCAGAAACACCAGTAAATGCTGTGTTCATCACCTGCCTCCCACTTTTACCATGATGATATTTGCTAGGGCATATCTCACCCTCTGCACAAACTCAATTCCACCATACCCCTGAGAAACTGTTTTTTGAGTCTAATACAGTTAAGAGTTTTGACCTGCCCAAAGTAAGGGGTACCTCAGTCATTTAAAGCCTCAGCAGCCTCTCCTGGGCTGCTACATGGATTGCTGTGACCACGCAGGTGTGCATCACCTGCTGTACCTGCAAGAGTGGATCCACCATGCACTATCCACTTCATTGCTGCTGGTATGGAAAATAAAATGAAACAGGGAGACAGCATCAAGAGCAAGAGCACAACTTGGTCGGGCAGTGGCTGCTCTGTTATGAAGTCAGGTGATTCCCCAATATTCCAATAGGAAATGCTCCCTTGCCGAAACCTAGACCTGTCGAGAAACACTGCGGTGATCAGTGCCGGGTCTCCCTTGGAGTTTGTTCCCCAGGATGTTTTGGCCAGAGTGATTGCAGGAAGGACTCAGGTGACTTGAACCAGACTTTTTTGTAGGCCATGAATACAACCAAATATCCCCACCCCTGGTTCTCTTGCCCAACAAGACTCTGCTGAGAAGTACCGAGCAGCACTGCCCCAACGCAAGGGCAACCCCGGGATGGAGTGGAACTGCTCCACTGATCTGCTGCTGCAGCAGTTATCCTCCAGCACTGGGAATATCTTGTTTAACATGTGCCTCACCCACCTGCTCCAAGTCTTCTGGCTTTTACCCAGCCTGATAGGACTTGGGTGGGCATAGTTTAGATGGAGGCCAAGCCCCTAAGCCCAGGCCATGGGACTTGCAAAAAATCACTGAAAATTCATTACCAATCATATATCCAGAGGTGGTTATTTTCCCTGTCACCCTTTCCAGTCTATTTTGTGGCTTTCTGTATTCCTGATTGCACTCAAGGGATTTGAAGGGGGAGGCTGGAGGAGAGCAGCAAAGTGCCAGTGGGCCATTGGCAGAGGTGGGGCAGGAAGGGTGATGTGGCCAAGGACGGTGAGGGCGCTTGGCATATGCCCGGAGCAAGAAAATAAAGAGACAGCAAACAACGACCGAGAAGGCCTAACGGGGACTTGTTTTACTCTTTGACATGCTACCAGCAGTTTTTAATCTCAGAAAACCCAAATTAAAAAAAAAAGAAACAAATTAAGAAAAGAAAATTACAATGATTAAAAGATACGACACGTGAAACACTATACTCAAATCATCCACGTGTCATTGGCTACTTTATACAGTAGGCACAAAACAGACCTAGAATCACCTGCAACAAATGTCAACCAGTGTTGTTTCTGCCCCTAAACAATTACCACCAGCCTGATATTTCTAGTCAGCCACAGCTGCATAGCCTTTGTGCTTAAATTTCTCAGCTTAGGCCTCCTTTCTTCGGCATTGCTCACCCATGCCATAAAGGAGTGGAGACTCATACTGAAGACATTAATGGATAGAGGAACAACAACGACAAAAAAAGAGAGATTAATTGTACAGTACATACATAGAATATCTTCTAAATCGTGATCAGTTGTTTATTGGTTGGCAAACAAGCTTCACTTTTACAACAAATATTAGTAATGAGGTCATTCAACTGTTGAGACCGTACAAAATGGATCATAAATTAAAAAAAAAAAAAAAAAAAAAA
>VZUA01093873.1:0-14455 GCA_013401035.1 Horornis vulcanius
CTTTGGTTCTTCTTCCTTGTTTCCTCCATTGATTTGCCTTTCTGTGGCTTGTTGTGTTATTTTCTGCAGCAAATATATTCTGTGGGACCGTGTTCCAGTTCAGAGACTGCTCTTTTGGCAAATGGGTGACACTGCTTCCTCAGGTCTCTGTTGGGATTGGGATAGCAGCTGACCCTGTTCCATGAGCATGGCACTGCAGACCACACTTGTGTCAGGTCTGAGAGATGGCTTTGTCTTTTTAGGTCACCATGATGAGGCACTGGCAGTAGCAGAGAGAGGACGAACGAGGGCATTTGCTGACCTGCTTGTGGAACGTCAGACTGGGCAGCAGGACTCGGATCCCTATTCTCCCGTGACCCTTGACCAGGTCCTGGAGACTGTGAATGGCCAGAGGGGACTTGTTCTCTACTACTCACTGGCTGCAGGTTATCTGTACAGCTGGCTGCTGGCTCCTGGGGCAGGTGAGCTCCTTTTTGGACACAAGACCCTGGGAACAGGCCTTACAAAGGGAGAATAGGAATGAATATGGGACTAGAGTGAATGTAGGAGGGAGTAATTTACATCCAGTACTTTAAAGCTGAATAGACTAAAAGCTACAGCGTAGCCACAGCAGTAATGACTCAGAAGTGCTTATTCAGGACTTTGATGTTCACCTGGAGATGGAAATGTTTCACATGTTTAATATTTTCATTTTTCAACCTCCAATCTGTATATATTTCCCACAGGGCAGAACAGAAGAGTAATGAAATTCCAAGTATGTTGGCTCTGTGAGAATCTTCTATGCATAAGAATCCCTACTTTAATTATAGTTCTATGCTTTATTCTTCCAAAAGCTTTTGACGTTTATTCACTGAAGTGGATTGCAGAAAACAGAAGGGCATCCCCACTTCCTGATATGCCATTGAACTGCCTGATCCTTACATGAATGTGGAAACACTTATCACAGAGGAGCAAGGAGGATTAATTTGAAGAGGATTGCTTTTTGCAGACAGCTGTTATTCATTATCTAATAAAGTGATGACTATAAATTTTAACAAGTTCTTTCTGGATATAATTTAATAATTGCAGCCCTTCATCATGACAAAGCTAAAGAGATAAAAAGCACTATTTAGATTGCATGAAAAATGCTTCAGGAAGGGAAGGAAGCACTCACACATGCCTGACTTAGGTGGGATGACAGTGGTTGGAAGAGATGCTTTTTGGGAGCATTTTGCAATGTTGCATGTCTGAATGATGGGATTGTCCTGCTGTGCATCCAGTCACTAATTGGCTCTTCAGACCTGTAGTTTGCACAATAAAATGCCAAATGATAGTATCACTATCAGACTGAGCTTATTAAAATTATGTGGATCAAGTGCAGGATTTGCCGCTGGGCTTCATGATCAGTGTCCTCCTTGCCCAAAGTGAGTCTTGAAGAAAAGCAGTTGCAGTGTTTGGGTCGATGGTTAGTGACTGCCTCTTTGAAGGTTTTGTCAGGTGAAGGGAAGGGTACAGGCTGTGGTGCTTCAGGGATTTTTCTCAAGAAACTTCGCTGGGAGCTCTTCAGTAGTGACTCTGGTCCAGCCATGGTGATCTGCTCCTGTTCACTGACAGAGGGACCAGCTTCAGTGGCAGCCCAGGGTCCTCATTGTCCCCCTGATGTGGAACCCTCAGAACCTCTTGGCTCTTGCTGTGTTTGCTGCTGTTGTTGCAGGAGGAGTTGCTTTATTCTTTGTTCTCCGCTCTTCTCTAACTGGTGTAATAATTGATGCTGCTAAGGCATCCAGAGCAGCCTTTTACTGTTGATCACAGGCTGCAGAATTAATTATATCAGGAAGAATAGACCAGTCTGAAAGCAGGAAGGTTTTATCTGCAGTAGCAGTGGAATTCTCAGCAAAACAGGAAATGGCCTTTATCTGGTTTACCCATTGTGAAATGCTATCTTTTAATAATTCACTGTGCTTTAATCTATCTTCTTTCCTTTTATAGAGTGAAATCACTGTGTGTGATGTGAGGAGGTTCTGCTGTAGTAACAACACTCTTGTTCAGCCTTGTGTGTTCAGTTAATTTGCTCAGAGGCTATTAATAGGTATTTTTCATGTGCATCAATTGAAATGTGAATTACTCTACTAGGGGCTTGTATGGAAGATGTGGTTTATAATTTATATGAGTGCTGCAACAGCAAAGGCATTCTGAGCATCTTGTAAAAGCTCTCCTCTGCCTTTGTGCCTTTGAGCCGTCATCTGCAAAGTACAAACCCAGATTTTAAAAACAAAGCTGGAAATGCTGGAGGAGTTCAGTGGAGACCTGGCACAGAACACTTTGCCCCAGTTATGCTGGAAATGCCAAATGCTTGGGGCTGCGCCATCTCCTTAGACAGCTGCTGGCAGCCCCATTCTAACCCTGCAGAAATAACCTCCTGATTCTGGTGCCTTGCAGGAATTCTGAAATTCCATGAGTATTATCTGGGTGACAGCCTGACAGAAAATGCTGGGGACTTCCATGAAGCCAACAGCGTGGCCCTGCAGACACTGACCAACTCTGCACTGGAGCAGCACATCTCCAGCGTGCGGGAGGCGCTGGGAGTGGATTCCTACTACACAAGGTGAGGTGGGATCCTGATCTCTGCTCTCCCACCTGAATTTATAACATTTTGGGATGAGCTAATTGGCCGAGAAGTCTGAGAACTGAGAGTCACAGAAGTTAAATTTTCAGTGCAGCAACAAAAAAAAAAAAAAAAGGATTTGTTTTTGTAACCCTTTTATTTCCCTGCCAAACAACTCTGTGCACATCCATAAAAGATCCAAACCCACAGGCTGTGTAGTGAATCTGTAGATTGATGAGGAGGCAGGTGCCATGTCTGACTGCATATGGGCAGATTTCATCCTGCTTACAGTTTCCAGTGTAATTAATTCTCTTTCAATGATTTGCTTTGAAAAACTGCAAATACCATAGGAATTCTAACCACCCCCCTCTAATGTGGCTCGTGGCTATAGCTGAGTAAATAATTTAGAACCCACATGTTGATTGTTGAGTCTTACCCTGCAGACATGCAGATACACAAGATCCATAACTGAAATCTGCAGTTGGACCTCATGCTGCAGTTTTGCAGATAGAGTTTTTTGTTTCATTAACTGTTTGTCACCACAGATTCTCCTCCTGGCAAAGGCGGTCCTTCAGTCTTCAGGTTCTGGGATGAGTTTTTAATTTGCTGGGTTGTCAGCTTCTTCCTCACTTAGTGGTAATGGTAGGGGTATGTTTTTGTTTAAGGATTCTGGGTTTAATGCTTGTCTCCAGGATCCTTGGACCAGTGTGGTACAATCATAGGGAAACGTTCTTTCCCCATGTCAAAATCATGTGCAGGGAATCAAGCAAACAAATCTTGGCTGTTCCATGTGGGTGAACATCACTTTCTCCTTTGAAACATCTTCCCTGTGTGGTTTGAGTGCTTCCCCTCAGCCCTGCTGATTCCACTGCTCTCCAGCCCCCCAGGGCCCCAGCAAAAGCTGCCAGCCTCAGTCCCAGCACCACAGAGCAGCAGGGTGTGAATTTGCACAGCACATGTGAAGGAACTTGACCACTCAGTCCCTGACTTGCTGGAATGTTCAGGTTCAAGAGTTGGTGCTGTCCATGCTGCTGTGAGCAGGGTCAGAGGTGCTGCTGAGTCTCCAGAGCATGTCTTCACACTTTCTGGAGGGGAAGCAATGCACAGGATGTTCAGTTCCACACTGCAGTCTTCAGGTTCTGCTAGAAAGGGTTCTTTTCAGCCAGTCTAATTAATCCTCAAAGTAATGCATTCTTGCAAAAAAAAAAAAGTGTAAGGGATTTTAAAGTCTGCTTGAACTTGTGTCAGAACAGACTCTGCTCTCTTTAGGGAGAGCATGTGACCTGCTCTCTTGGGTTCATGAACTCAAGATTTTTGCCTCTTTAAGAAGCTGTGAGTATTGCTCTAAATTGTGCCAGGACTCAGAGCTGAGCATGCCTCGGCTGGAGGAAAAATGCACAGGGAAAAGCTGTTGACAGCCTTTTCTTCTCCTTCTTTCCCCTTATGTTGGTTTTTTTATCCCCCGTCTGTGGTTCAGCTGTCCCCGTTTCAATGTTCATGAACTGATTGGCTTTTGTCAGGACTTACCAGGTTATAAATCATATTGACCAGGAAATTCACTCACAAGGGATCCAGGATCCACACAGCAACAGAGGTACAGCTCTAGTTGCCTGCACAAGTATGGATTGTGTGTTCATTTAATTCCTGTGCTCTTTATTGGGAAACATGCCCTTGAGGAGAGGCTTCAAACTGTCAGGAACGCAAAAAAAAAGCAGAAATGAGATGCAAGAAGGTTTCATCACGTAGGATCGTAGGTTTATCTTAAGTGTACAAATTCCAGGGTTTGTGATGTGCCATTGTTGTGGTTTAGGAATGATGCTCCCCAGTTTAGTTCTCCCACTGAGACACTCCAAACCCCAATACCACTTGCTTGCTCCCTCCCCCTCTCTCCCTCCTTCTGGTAGCTGGAGAAGAGAACTGGAGGTACAAAAGGTGAAGATCACGAGTTGAGATAAGAACAGATTACTGGAAACAGCAATGAGACAAGGAAACAAACAGTAGCAGCAACAACATTAACAACAAAAGGGTACAAAATAGAGAGAATGATTCATGTGCAAAATGCTCACTGAGCCCAACCCAGCACCCTAAATGCACAAGAAAAATTTAGATATTAATGTCGTGAGACTGGGAATTTAGAATTGTTGGGCTGTTTCTCTGTATTGCTGCTGCACTTGGGGCATTGGTAAATTGTTCTGTGCTTTCCCTCTTTGTCTAACAGGAGTGGCAACACAGCTCCCTCTGCTCTGTCACTCTTTGCCAGTGAAGGAAGTATGTGGAGGTTGAAGTTAACTGTGGAGATCTGAAAAGGATGTGCTTTCACATGTTCTTAGGCACATAAGGGTTGAGTTTCCTGCACACTCAGCTTTTCAGTGTTGTGCTGCAGCTTTAGAAGTCCCTGCCTGCAGTGCACAGAAAGGGTCCTGCACTCCCACCTGTGTGTTCCACTCACTAAACCTTGAGAAATCCCAGAAGAGGAGGAAATGGGGTTGGTACTCTCTTATATGCCTGACAAAAGGCAAGCCAGGGAAGATTTGGCATTAGTGTTTGGTTGAGCTTCTGTTAGAAAAACGTTTTTGCTCAAACTGGCCGGGCATTTATCATCAAGCTGTTGCTCCTTCTCATATCAATGTCCCCTTCATGTCACTGATTCCCCCTCAGAGCCTGTGCTAGCAGTGAGACAGAGAGTGAAGCTGGGGATATCATGGACCAGCAGTTTGAGGAGATGAATAACAAGCTGAACTCAATGACTGATCCAACTGGCTTCCTGAGGATGGTCAGCAGGAACAACCTATTGAACAGGTGAGAATGCTGTACTGCTACAGGGATCAGCAAGCAGTAGATGTAGTCGTGATGGGCTTCTCTCTAAACTGCAAGTTTAGGTGCAACCAGTGCCAGTGCTGGAGGGCAGAGCCAGCAAGGACGGGTCCCAGTTGTAACTGATGACTGTCCAGAGGAACAGCTGTTCTGAATTTGCTCTTGTCCTGGCCAAGTGATGATTCTGAGACTCCAAACAATTGCAGGGGAGCTCTGTTTTGTCCCTACTGTGTGTGAGATGTGGAACTTGGAGCTCTCTCCTCCACACTTGTTAGAGAAATAAATGTTTCTGTTGATCTCAAGTGTTGCACCAATTAGGTGGGAATATGCTGCATTTCCAGAGTTACAGGACTGTACTAGCTGCAGATCTCCACTCATTTTCTGCCTCTTACAACTTGTTCTCAGCCTTTCACATGACTGTGCTGATTAGGGCTTAGGGCAACCATTTGGAAAGAAAATTGAAGACAGAATTTTTCCAGTGTGGCTGCGTGATGCAACCCAGGGTTTCTGACTGGATCTGTCCTCGATTGTGGTTTATGAGCACAGGATACCCTTGGCCTTTCTCAGCTGGAAAAGCAAATGTGATCAGCCTGGTGTGTTGTGAGCCACCATAGGAGCTTGTGTACTGTTACAGCATCCCCACAGAACTGGGAGCTGCCTGCTGGCACCAGCAACTGGCCTGGTTTCCTTCTCAGAATCCACAAGCATATCTGTTCAAGCTGCTGCACTGATGAAGCACTATCAGTACCTGCTAGTTTTGGATCACACAGGCAGATCCCCAGAATTGCTGAGATGTTTTGCTAGTTTATCAGGCTTAGAAAGAGAGGAGATTGTCCCTCTGATTACAGGGGAAAGTAGGATGTGATTCCGTTCCAGAGAATGCTAATCTTCAGGAACACTGCAGTGGCCAACCGTGCCACATCTGTGTTTTTCTGCTCCACAGGAGCCACATGAATTACTTTGAATCCAGACCTAGGGACTTAGATCAGGTGTCTTGTCAAGTAATAATTTGCAGCTCTTAGGAGCAGCCCAGGGATAGGGCATCTTGGGCATTTAACTAAAAGCACCCTCAGAAGAGAAGCAGGGGAAGCATTAGAAGCAGCTGTGTCTGTGATGTTCTTGCCATGAGCACTGAGGTGAAAGAATAAGGAGACACTGCTGGATGGCTTCCCTGCCTGCCCCTCTGCTTTTGCCTGTGTAGGGGGACCTGGGGATGGAGCTAACACTGCCACATCTGTTTGCAGCTGGCTTGCTGAGCCCTGAATTCAGGGTAGGTGCTTTTAAGCAGAGAATAGTAGGATTTATTTTTTTTTTGTCAGTTCTGCTTGTCAAAGCAAACTTGGAGGGTTGGCAGTTCACTTAGGGAACTTCTGAGAGGAAATGGACTTTGGAGGAGAAAGAAGCCCTGGAGGAATGCTGTGGTGATCTCAGGGCTGGGCAACAGCTGTCTGAGCTGAGGATGCCACTGGTACAGCCACCAAGATAGCCACAGTGGCTCGTGTCTTCTTGCAGCTTCTATTTTCTCTGCTCCTTAGGTAGGGCAAGCTGATCAGGATCATTGGAGCCTATTACTGCCCTCAGGCCCTGACAGCTTGCCCTAGAGAACCACAGAGCTGACCCTCTCCAGAGCAGAGGGATGAGGGGCTGGCAGATGGGACAGCAGTGCCTGGGGAGTCCTTTCTGTGTTGGTTCTCTGTCATCCAGGATGCAGTGCTGCAGCTGCTGACATGCAGACCACCCTGGCACAGAGTGCTGGGTGGGCTGTGGGTTTTTTGCAACCACTAGTGAGTTCTGGAGATACTTGAGGATCCTTTCAAGGATCCACAGGGAGCTCAGATCTGGCTGTTTTCTGGAGCTTCCCGCAGCTTTGTACAGTGTGCATGTGCCAAGGTCCTGAATGTGGATTTAGGGCTGCATCTTAGGACTTTCCTCAAGTCTTTTTGAGGAAGGCTTGATGGATATCCAGCTTCCTGAGGCTGTCAGACCTCTGCAGCACCAGGCCTGACTTCCAGGCCTCCCAATGCCTGTGCTTGGCCATGGGGAGTGTTTGACCTGTCCAAAATCCTAATTAGTGTTAAGGCAGGAGCAGCCCTGTGTTGGTTCTGGGATGAACCCCACCTTCCTGCCCTGGCCCAGCCACTCATCCTCAGCAGGCAGAGCCAGCCCCTGTGAGGCTGGTGGTCAGCCAGGTCAGTCTGACCCTGTTCTCTGAGGCTTTGCTTTGTTCCTGCATCTCCAAGACAAAGGGAGGGAGCAGAGCTAAGCCCAGCTGTTTGTGCTGTTTCTCTGCTTGCTGCAGGCCAGGCTGCCTGTACAAAGGGTTATAAATCAGCAGCGCTGCAGAGTCTGAGCAAAGGCTTCCAAATGAGAGATTTTACTGCTCAGGGATCCTCTGCATTGTAAGAGTAAGGTAGAAATCATCAGTGCACCTGGAGCCTTTTGTTGACTCTTTTGGGAGGAAAGGATGGGCTGTTCAGGGCTCCTGGTTAACTCCACTACCACAAGAGATCTCTCCATCCTCCCCAGTGGATTTGCTCACTCCTTGTGTACACACACACACGTACAGGAGATGTGAGAGATTTATGGTGCTTCCTTGGTTTTGTTCTCATAAAAAACAGTCTGAGTGGTGAAGAAATAAATCCAGAGCTGCTTGGCTGGGAAACCCAAGATGCAGGAGGGCTTTGCTGATTAGAGTAATGAAACCCCTATTCCCTGCAGTAAATGAGTGTGTAACAATGACTGAACATGGGCTGTGGGGCTGGCAAGTGCTGCCTGCTGGCAACAAGCCACTCAGGGATGATCAAGGCACAAGGTCCTGGGGGACCACTGGGATATCCCTGCACAGATTTTCTTTCCTGATCTGATTTTAAAATCTGTGCTTTATAAATCTGAACCCTGCAGTCAGATGCTGCAGTGAAGTGGGACATAGTGTGAGGGGAGCACACAGCACCAAACCTGTGCTGATCCCCTGGTGCACAAATCCCTCAGATGAGTTTCCAGCAGCTCTAAGTAGCAGTAGGAGCAGCATGCTTGTACTGTCAGTGGAATCTCTGGGTTAGAGAGCATGAGCAGTCAGACACCAGGCTTTTGTTGACATTCTGAGATTATTCCTGTGTGCCCATAAGATGGAAATTCCTTGTGAGTGGTAAGAGCAATTTTTTCTTCAGAGAGCAATAGGTTTTAGACATGATGTGAGCTGTCAGGCTGGTTGCAGCAGCTGAAGGAGAGAAAGAGAGAGAAAAAGGCAATTTCTGAATCTTTGTGTTGGTGTGTATCAGAAATGGTTGGGGTATGTCCCAGGCCTCCCTTCCTTTTCTGTGAGGTCCACTTGCTAAAATGTTTTGGAATGTTACNATTTCTGAATCTTTGTGTTGGTGTGTATCAGAAATGGTTGGGGCATGTCCCAGGCCTCCCTTCCTTTTCTGTGAGGTCCACTTGCTAAAATGTTTTGGAATGTTACCCTTTCCATGTAAAATGGTTGTTCATGGCCCCAGGCCAAAGATAATGTTTCTGGGAAGCACAGCTGCTGGACTAGTGAGCCCTGAATAGGGCAACTTCATTTCCTCAGCAAGGCAGACACTTGAGGCTGCTGATGCCAGAAGATCACGTGCAGAGCTCTGAGACTATCAGGAATGGGCACCAGGTGTTGCACAGCAGTGGCAGTAGTGCAGAATCTCAATGTCTCGTGGTTTGCCTGTTGTCACATTTCCTCTGGTATCATACTAGGTCAGTTGGTGCACAACCCAAGTGCAAATCCTCCTGTGGCTGTGGTCAGTTGTCCGTGGCTCTCATGCCTGCCTGCACACAGCTGCTGCCATAGGTGTGCAGGAGCAACTGGGAACAGCGCTTCAGGCACTGGAGTGTGTACAGAAACAACATAGCAATGTCATATGCTGTCTGCAGCTGATTCATCCTGCCATTAATGTCACTGTTCACTGAGGTGTGAAGCTGAATAGGAGTCTAAAGTCCTCCCATGAAGCATCTTACAGAGCAGAGTCCCCTGGATGACAGGGCCTGGCTCATGTCACTGTCAGAGTGAGGGCAGCCACAGGGCAGCTCAGATTCCTGCAGCTAACCTCTCCCTTGGCTTTTGCCCACAGGAGCTGTCAGAGCATGACCAGCCTGTTCAGCAGTACCATGTCTCCTGCTAAAGATGGAACATCATCACTTCCAAGGAGGCAGACTTCCTTCACCAAACCCCCACTCCGTGCTCTCTACGACTTACTGATAGGACCCATGGAAGGAGTAAGCCTTTGGCACAAGCACTTACCAGAGCCCTCTCGGTGTGGGGAAGCCAGAACAGACAGCTTGGGGCTGGTTTCTGAAGTGTGGTATTTTCACAGAACAGTCGGGGTTGGAAAGGGTCTTAGTGGCCATCTAGAGTTGAGAATCTAGAGACAAGGATATAGTCCTGCAAACGCTTTTTTCTGTGGGCTGCCAGTGTTTAAGCTGGAGCAAATTTCAATGCTTTGAAGTTACTCTTTCCTGGGGTGAAAACTAATTGTTTTTATGATACACTAGATGAATAAATTTCCACAGTTACATGTGACCAGGAGCAGTTGCCACATTTTGTGCTCAGCTGCATTGACTATTGACTAATCTCTCTGCTTCACTTCTCCATCCATGAGATGCTTTCTGGTTAGATCTTTTGGTGACTATGGGTTGATGATGATGAGGAGTGTCTGGAAGGCTATGGACACAGTCTGTCTTTAGATTTTTCGCTCTTCAGAGGAAATGGTTATTTATAATTCAATATCAGAAAGAATATTCTCTGACAAAGGATAAGGTGATGACAATAGTGACAAGGCATAAGTGGTTGGGGTTACCTTAGCCAAGGTTTCAGGCTGGAGCAGAAGGAGCTGCAGTACAAGGGTGAGGCTGAGCCCTACATGGACTGAGGCCAGGATGATGACCCAGAGTGGATGGGTCAGTGCCCTCAGCACTCACTTGTCCCAGTGGAACTGGCTGGGCACAGGTGAGCAGCAGTGCAGCTGCACAGGACATGTGCTCATCGGTCACACAGAGCGTGGTTCTGATGTGGGTGTTTCCAAACCCAACACGGGGTCAGACTAGAGCCTGATGCTTGGGAAGTGCAGGTGGGGACACAGGTGGAGTGAAAGAGCCAAACTAATTCTGTCCTTTCTTTTCAGGGTTTGATGCATTCCAGTGGGCCTGTTGGGCGCCACCGTCAGCTGATCCTGGTTCTGGAGGGAGAACTGTACCTCATTCCCTTTGCTCTCCTGAAGGGCAGTTCCTCCAACGAGTACCTGTACGAGCGCTTCAGCCTCATTGCAGTGCCGTCCATCCAGTCACTGAACCCCAGCTCCAAGGTCTGACACTGCTCAGGAAACCCCTCTCACAGAACCTCTCCTGTGGGTGCACTCCTGGTACATGCTCAGAAAGCAGCAGCTCTGTCCTGCTGTGCCAGACACAAGAACAGAAACCACAAACAGGCCACCCTGGGCCTGAGGGGCACTCTGAGCACCACAGCTCTGAAGTAGGTTCTGATGTAGCTCCTGCAGCACAAAATCACAGCCCCAGGCGTGCCAGGAAGGACAAGGGGGTTGGATCATTCTGATATCCTCTAGAGGATTGCATGTGCTGGGTGTGGAACTACATGGTAGACTACAGAGATGTAGGTGTCTGTGATCTGTGCTGAGCTTCCTTGCCAAGCTGACTGCTCTGCCACATTACTGGTATGCTCACCTCCATTGTAGCATTCTGAGTGGGGAAGGCTACTAATGTCTCAGGAAACCCAAGCTATGAGGGAAAGCAAATCCCGCAGGTGAATCCTGCAGAAGTATCTTCATGCTGAGGTTTGGCAGCAGCATTTCTAATGCCCAGGTCTCTGGGAGAATGCACCAAGTCACATTTGCTCTTGCTGGGCAGTGTTTTGTGGCACATCTTGGTTTGCCCTGGGTTAAGCACAGTCAGTGGAACAGCAAAAGGGTCTGAATCTTGTCAGCATTACTGCTGTTCCATTCAGTATCAGCTGCATGCAGCACCTGCTGCTGGCAGTGCTGACACTGATCTTGGAAATACAGGTACAAGGAACCACTTAGTGGGTGATTGCAGTAGTGTTCCAGTAATGTGAGAACCTGGAATCTTCTTCATGTTTTTAGCTCAGCTGAAGTCCTCAAAAGGATCTGGGCTACATCTATTGCTTTCTCTTTTTACCTTTCTGTTCACCCAAGATCTGGGGATAGAAATCTTGACTAGACTCAAGCAGTGGTATTCCTTGGATTGTTAAACAGAAGAAGCTAAAGAAATGCAGTCTTCCTGTAATTATGACAACCAGACTTACGTTCAGAGCCAAAGGAACAGGATATTATTTTACCAGCACCATAAAAATCAGATCTTTGAACCCCATTTTCTCTTTCTCTTTCTCTGTGTAGTCCCATGTGAGGAAGAATACTCCTGCTTACTCCAGTTCTACCTCAATGGCAGCTGTGATAGGAAATCCCAAGCTCCCTTCAGCAGTTATGGACAGGTGGCTGTGGGGACCTATGCCCTCTGCAGAAGAGGAAGCAT
Organism: Horornis vulcanius; assembly: GCA_013401035.1. NCBI lineage: Eukaryota > Metazoa > Chordata > Aves > Passeriformes > Scotocercidae > Horornis > Horornis vulcanius. Next base: position 11,930 of record VZUA01093873.1, read on the forward strand.
ATATGGTATCTGAGTTACTTGGCTGCCAGCCCTTAGTTGGCAGCTCATCAACAAAAGAGAGAGTCATGAGTGCCCTCACTCAGGCAGAATGCGTCCATTTTGCAACCCACGTCTCCTGGAAACTGGCTGCTTTGGTCCTGACACCCAACACTGACAGCAACCCAGCCAGCAGCAAGAGTTCTTTTGGGAACCCCTACACAATCCCAGAATCTCTGAGGATGCAGGATGATGCCAGTGATGTGGAGAGCATCTCGGACTGCCCTCCTCTCCAGGAGTTCCTGCTTACAGCGGCTGACGTGCTGGATCTGCGTCTTCCTGTCAAGCTAGTGGTTCTTGGCTCTTACCAAGAGTCCAACAGCAAAGTCACTTCTGATGGAGTCATTGGCTTGACAAGAGCATTCCTGGCTGCTGGGGCTCAATGTGTCCTTGTGTCACTCTGGCCCATTCCTGTGGCTGCTTCCAAAATGTTTGTGCACGCCTTCTATTCCTCTCTCTTAAATGGGATGAAAGCCAGTGCAGCCCTCGGAGAAGCGATGAAAACCGTGCAGAGCAGCAAGCAGTTCTCCCATCCAGCCAACTGGGCAGGTAGGAAGAGTCTTCTTTCTTCTGGACAAATCACATGGGGTTTCTAGGCAGCTGCCAAACTATATGAGCTAAGCAAGGAGCAGTGCTGGCAGGTAACTGGGAGCAGTGTCTGCCCTGTGCTTTCCCGGAATTCAGCCCCTGTGTCTCAGACCCTGATTCAGCTGACTGTGGCTGAATGTCAGTGTCACAGGACTCAGCAGCATTTCACTGGGCACAGTAGGTGGCTATGGATTGGATAATAAAAAGCAGTTGTGAAGTGAACTGCGTTTCATGACTAGAAGGAAATTAAGTGCAGTACAACAACTCATTCTCTATTTTTGAAATCTCCAGGCTCACATTTCCTGTGTCCATGGGATGGACTCAGCTGGAGCACACATACAGACTTTTTAATGGAAAATTTAGTGACACTTCAGCAGTAGGCAGGAGAAGTGCTGCTAGAAGCAGCAGCAGCAGCAAGTAGCTGCGATTTCTATGACAAAAACCTTGTAGAGCTTATTCATTTGGTCCTTTTAGGAGAAAGGTTTCCCTTGCTTCCATTGGGAATGTCTCAGCAGTGTCAGCTCCTTGTGCAGTGCTGGTGCTTGCTCCCTCTCAATTAGATCTGTATGTTGAGATTTGGAATGACAAAATCTTGTGAGTTCAGCAGTGCTGTGACAGGAATACGTACAGATAACCTAATTTTTCTTCCTGGCACGAGGCCTGGTTTTTGAAAGCTGCAGGCATTCCCCAAATTGATTTCTGCACAGGCAGCAGAACCATGTTATTTAGCTCAGGAAGCTGTGGTGGCTATGGCTGTGGTGTGAACTGCACATGGCTGGAGGAGCAGGAGCTTGTTAAAATGACTCAGGCTGACAATGATTTCAGGCATGTTGAGTCCAGCATTAGGATGTGGTTCAGGCAGTACCAGCTGTGAGATGAGTTCAGGTTATGGTCCAAAGTTCAGTTGGGATTTAATTTTCTTTCCAAGATTTTCCTGTCTCAAAAGAAAGGAGAACTAAAAAGCCCCAGAAGTGACCACTTCCTAGGCAGAAAAGAACAAGTGTGGACATGGTGCTTGGCATTGCCAGCAAGCAAAGGCTTTCAGCTGCTCAGGCTGCCAGAGTACTGCCCCTTCCATGGCACTGTGCAAGTTCAGCACACACAGTCCCTGACTTCCACTGCTGACCCTTGGCTCTGAGTCCTGGACAGAGCACCAGGGCCAGGAGCAGCTGCATCCTCACTGCATGGAGGAGAAGGGAAATGCAGAGCTCTTTGTGCTGACATCTGGGGAGTCTGGCATTGAATAGTGCATGAGCCAGGACAGGTTTCTGACCAGAAGAGCAAAAACTTTCCATGTTCACAGTTCTGTTCTACGACCACTGTTGGCATGTGTTGATTTCCATGGCTATAGAGGAGAACTGGAGCATGCCTGGACAAGTTCAGCTGCCATCCAGTGGTTTTCTGCTTGCTTGAACAGGAAGACACTTGATTTAATAGCAGGGGACAGGAAGAAGTATCTAGAAACTTTCTGGAAGTTCAGTCTGCATGACTGGGCAGGGAGTGGGCAGCAGCTCTGGGAAAAGAATGTCCCTGTGCAGGGTACAGTGAGCCATCGTTCACTGGTCTGAGGGCAGAGGACATCTGTGTCTGGTTTGAGCATTTTCCATAACAACGGGGGATTTATTATCTCTCATTCTGAATCCTGCAGGTTTCATGCTTATTGGGAGTGATATGAAGCTGAACAGCCCTTCTTCACTGGTAGGACAGGCTCTGACTGAGATCCTGCAGCACCCTGAAAGGGCCCGAGATGCTCTGCGTGTCCTCCTCCATCTGGTAAGGGAAAGGAAGTCCTGTCACAACCACGAGTGGCACCACAGCCCCTCTGGTCCTGAGAGACACCCTCACCTGTGGGCATGAGTGGAACCATCAGTGGAACAGCAGCCACTCCCACTTGGAAAAAAA
>VZUA01093878.1:0-13276 GCA_013401035.1 Horornis vulcanius
TTTGCCCTCTTATTAAATATCTTATATTCCAGAGAAGATGGATTTCAAGTACATGCCTGTACAAAAACATGGTGTGAGCTGAAGCTCCTGCTCTGTAAAGTTCTTTGGACTGTGGTATGTAGAAAATTCAATTTTTTTTCTGTGGATATTTTTGGTATTGTAACTGTGTAGTGTATGTGTACCAGATCTGTAATTTTAAGCTAGCCATAGGCAAACATGGCAAGTCAGTACATGTATGAATCACTGGCTGTGACAGGTGTGGGCCACTGTAACAAATCTTCTATACCTTAAATTAGTCATAAATACATGCCTTTCACTAAGCAGGCTCTCATTCTTATAAAAAAGTTGACCATAGAAATCAATTGTGAGTTAATTTGGTACCTTGAAATGAAAGACATATGTGAAGCCAGCAACATCCATCGGTGAATTCACCAAACCCACATTTTTTAAATTGCTGTTAAAAGACAAAAAGGTTTGCATCTCAGGGATGCAACCTCCATTGTTAAACTTTTTAGTTTATTTGCCATTGTTTATCTTCCTTTGCACACAGAGAATTTAAAGTTCAACTATTGCTCTGCATATGTCCTGGCAAGGCTGCTGAACAGCAAACACCCCCAGTTCGGCCAGTGCTCCATTCCTCCGTTCCTCAGGGAGTTCTTATTTCATGTGTTTTTCATTTTAAGTTCTGCCTCCTCGAATGCTATTTCCTCTCTTTCAGTTTTCACCAAGGTCAAAGAAATCTTTAGCAAATAAAAAATGTGAACATCCAGTCATCTACTGGACTGGTGCCCATCCAGTGTCTAAATAATAAGTTAATAGGTTCATGGAGCAGTCCTCCCTATACTAAGTGTAGTGCAGCTGAAACCTTCATCTGAGCACTTTTTCACAGATGAATAGAGTTCTTCTCAGATAGAGGGGTCTTTTGTCTTGATCACAAACTGCAGAGAAATCAGTTTAGCAGAAATCACAGCTCTAGCAAACAAGACTCTCCCAAGCTTCTGAAGAACATGGCAGGGCACAGACCTTTCCCACTGGCCTTTGCCCATCTGCAGGCCAGAGCTGCAGAGACCCCTACACAGAGGAGAAATGATGGTAAGCAGTTGGAAAGCCCAGCTACTGAAAATATGTCTCATATATTGATAATACTACATGAAAATCATAGAGATTAAGATTCTATAGAACAAATTCACCATGTTTTGGGGTACATCTTGAGAAAATTACCTATTAAAAGAGAAAAGTGAGATGTAACAATGTTTGCTAACTGCCACCAAATGCACTGCTGAAGCTGCCTGCAAGTCGAGTCACTACCTAACAAGATTTTTTACAGGAGATACAGTATTCATGGGGATCATTTGCTTCTGCAGAGACAAGAACATATTTGGAAGTTGAGCTAGTCAAGCAATTAACAGCTAGTGATAGTTCTTCCAAATCTGGGCTTGCTTTTCAACAAAAGTAGGATTCAACCTCATGCTAGTCTGTGGGAGACTCTACCAAGCTGCTTGTCTGAGCTGTGCATGATCTATAAAGGAAATCAGACGCAGAGCTCTCCTGAACTGCTGCCTCCATCTCCTCCAACCACCTTGCTGTACCAGCTTCCACAAACTAATAAGGTTCTGTCTTAAGAGCATATTCAGGTTTGCAGATGGATGTTCCAGAAATGTAGGACTCTTCTAGTTAGAAAACTCCCTGCTTCCTTCTGAAGTAATCTGTGTCACAAAATGGCACCCAAACTTATCTTTTCTGCAGGTTCCCCACATGATACATCTGATCACATTTATGTTCCCCGTGGGCACATCACATATTGTGTCATCTGGTAATCAAATAGTCCATTCCCAAGTCTTTTTTCATAGCTTCCTGCTTGGGGAAAAACTATGATTCCTAAAGTGCCTGACCTCACCTTTTGGGTTATTTAAATTCATCCTATTTCTATTATTCAAGTCCTGAAACTTATCCAATTCTTCCTGTACACTGTCCTCCTCCACACTCACACTACATATTGCATTATCAGAAAATTTCATGAGCACAGTACTACTTTTTCTGCCAAAGTTGTTTAAAATGTTAAATAGGATCAGTCCCTAGACACATCTTGGAAGAAATCCACTGGTAACTTCCTTTCAGTTTGGTATTTTTCCTTTCAACATGATCTTTCATTTTTTTCCACCTCACAATTCTTTCGCTAATCCAAATTTTCTCCAGCTTAATGAGCAATTTCCTATGCAGCACTGAGTCAAGCACTTTCCTGGTAACTGAGTTGTATCTCATTCTCTTAAAAATACTAATTAAAAAAAAAATCAGGTTTTTCAGACATGATCTACTTTTGTCATTTCATTTCCATCTTCATGTCCTTATTTGCTTATATGCAATATGTATTTTGAAATTTCACATATTCTTGAAGCTAGACCTGTGGTTGACGAGACTTTTTTCTTTTTTGCTTAAATTAGAGCCAACACTTGTTTTTCAAGGAAGAGCTTTCATCTCCAATAAACACATTCAAAATCTTTGTTAGCAGACTTGCAATTTTTTTAACCAGTTCTTTTTTCCAGGATGTGCCTCCACTGTAAGCTGACTCAGTCACATTAATCTCTTCAGATTTTGGCATCCACTTTAGATGTGGTTAATTCCATTTCCATTCACATATTCCCATTAGCAACACAGCCTGGTTTAACATCATCATCTCTGTTGAAATATGAGCCAAAATATTCATCTTGGAGCCATATCTGTATTATCCTCAACTTCACCGTCTTCACTGAACAGTGCTTATAAATTATCTTTTTGTTTGTGTGGCTAAAAATAATAAATCTCTGTTTGATTTAGCTGTGTTTGAAAAATTCAACCAAGTTTGTCTTTTGGCAATTTTTATTTTATCCATACACCTCCTGACCTCTAAGACTTAACCCTGTTAGCTGAACATTACTCTCTTTTTCCATTCTACACAGGATGTCTGCTTGTTCTGAATAGATTATTTCTGAGCTGGGTAATCTTCCAACTAAGTCTAGATCCCTTCCCTTGATTTCAGCTGAGGCCCCAGAGAAAAGCTGCACCTTTGTTGTTCAGAAATTCCAGCTCACTATAACCCTCAAGTTCATGGGTTTCCCAGTTCAGTGAACTGCATGTTTGAAACTGAAAATGGTAGTTTCAACTAAACCTACCTGGTTTTACCTGGTTTAAATTAGTCAAGTCAAGATGTCTAGATCTAGTACAACCAGTTCTCTTCCAGTGTCCAAAGGTGTAATCCAAACTGCATCTAATTGAATGATCTGTAACTGGTTTGACGTTTACTTGTTTAAAAGATGGCCAGCTATCTCAAATATTAAAGACAAAAGCAAAATTTCTGGTAATCCTTCTAACTGGAGTGGAAATGCAGAAATTTCTATCTAGAATCTGAGTTGGTATAAATCCATGTTGCTCTGCTGAAACTAGTTGAGCTGCAAAAATTTAAGCACGCTCATTGTCATGACAAACCACAGACACAGATCAGACACATGACAAGCACAGCACACTGGTTTAAAGTGCTGGCTGAGCTGCCTCATTCTCTGTGAGCTTTCACAACCCAGAAGGACTTTTTTATGGCACCATTTATAAGCCTTATCCCCTACAGCATCAAATAAGGATACTCCTATCACTCCTGCTGCCATTGAAAAAACATCTCATGTAATTTATTGTCTTTCATTTGCTTGCAAAAGAAGCAAGGAAGTTTCATTAAGTAGGTGGGAGAAGCTCAAAGCCCTTTTCACACTCACATGTTTTCTCTTTGTTGCTGTTTGTACAGGTGCAGTGAAAAAGACTCAGAGGGCGTATTCATAAAGACAGGACTTGAGAAATGCCACTTATTGTTTGAAATCAAAGGTTTTGGTAGCTCATAAACAGGGAGCTTTTTTTTTTTTTTTCCCCTTGGACTGCAAATCTAAATATAAGGAGCTACCTTCATGTACAAATATATTTGACATACACATGTAACTACCATTAATAGTCTGCCCTTGTGGATTGTGGGAATAGGCCTATTTCATTTCATTATGTTCACTGAGAATTTCAATACCCAAAAAAAAAAAAAAAAAAAAAGAACTCTCATGATCAACCAGCTCTCATTTGTATGTTGAAATAAAAGTGTCCAATGAGGATGTCAGGAAGTCTGTACTCCATCCAAACTGGTCAATTTAATGCCTGCTGTAAGCATACTTCCAGACTAGCATCTGGAAATCTTAAATGAAGAGAGATAGACATAGACACCCTTACACTCTGGGAAATAATTAAAGTTGGAATAAGAAGACGTTTGTAGACCAGATCATCAGCTGGTATAAATCAGCACAGCTCCAGTCATTCCAAAAAAGTAATGCCAGTTTATGTTAAAGTGCTAGCTGGCTCCTGTAGCTTTCCTTTGTGATTAATTTCAGTGCAGTCATTTGCTGGAACATGCTTTTGGACCAATCTTCCTGAAGCATTACTTTTACAAATCTCTTGTGTGCTCTTGGAGCACTGCCTGTAGCACACCCATCTGTATTAGGTCTGCCTTTCTCCAAACAGAAAGCTCAAGGTTTGGTATATATATACTTTAATGATATCTCAAAAATAAGATGAAAACCAAATTTTGTGTGAGCAGTTACTTTATACTCACCACTTTTGGATCTTCTATGAATCAGTGGCATCTGACTTTTCATTCTTTGCCACTCTTTGGTTAGGTTATCCCTAGGACTATTAGTGTTGGTATTTTCCATTCCTTGTGTACCACAGAACACCACTGGATTTAAGAGTGGAAATCCATCTTCATGGTAGAGCAGAAGCATCCACAGGCTGCTGTGAGGTGCTGAGGGTGTGACAGTTGCCAACACAGTCCCACCCTGGCTGGCACCTGGTCACACAAGGCCCCGTAAGTGCCTGGCACTCCAGGAGCCACCACAGCACAGGTCAGCACAGCTACGGCTCCTACACCCTCCTTTTTGCAAACTGCTCTAGGAGGTGCCCAGAGCTGAAATCTTTTGCCATGGGAGGATGTACAGGTGGCCCTGTCAGCTTTCCACCCATGTGTCAGACCTGCCAGATTTCCCTGCCTGAATGCAGTAATCCTGATGAGTACCCTCCTGCTGGACCCTCAGACACCACACCTGGCCTCCTGCCTGCCTTGGAAAAGCCAGCATCACCCAACTTGGAGCACCGTAAGAGAGGAGGCACAGCACTGTCTTGTGGCAGGGAAAGTGTCACCATGAGAAGCTGTGCACTCAAAGCCCCCTCACTGGAGAATACAGTTCCACCTTGCAGCCTCATGCCCAAGAAGCCTGTGATGAAATGCAGCCAGGTCTGCTCTCGTGGCAGACAAACCCAGAGAAATCAGTCTAAGAGCACACTTCAGAGTTATCATGCAGCTCCCCAGCCATGGCTGGCACCGTTTCTTTTCTGTGTATTTACCACAGGAAAAAAACTGGGCAAATTACCTTAAATATTGCATGTTCATTCAGGAATTTCAGTTTTTGAAAGCAGTCTTTGAAAAAACACAGGCAATTGTGAGTTGGCTCATCACAGTGTGTGTTCCCTTTACCTTCTTCCCCAGCTCTCTCATCTCTTCCTCCAGGCCAACTAGAACCTACAAACACATGAAGAAATGTAGGGAACCTATGTGTACCAGGTCATGACTTTTTTAAAGGCCGTGGTAACTCTTAAAATATTCTACAACAGCTTCTCTCTCAAAACGTGACGAGCCATTGCTCCTGCAGGAAGAAAGACTCACAATAATGTTCAGGGTGATGGCAGCAGTTCAATCGTCCTTGGTCACCCACAGAGAGCTCTTACCCCCCATTACAAGGGGTAAGTACAAGGCTGCACAGTCTACAAGATTCAAATTCATGAAGGACTTGCTAAAAGCCCTTAAGTGTTGACAGAGGCTCATTTCCTTCAGGCAGGGGACTAAATGTAGATCTGTGCAGTCTTCTGGTTATGAGAAACTGAGCTGACACAATGTTAAGGGTGATGCCTCAAGAAATGAGCCAGAAGTGTACTTCCCCACACAACACCTAGCAGCAGCACAAGATGTGATTTTCAGCTCTCAGAAACACAAGGAAGATCATTCCTGCAGTGTTATCCATGCTTCCTCTATGACAGCAACTTATAGAATGACTTTTGCCGGGTGCTTTGGGTTTGTGTTTCCAGGTCCTGATTTTCAGAAGTATTAAGTATTCATATGGAAATCTCCATCTGGAATGCCCCAAGTTTGATTCAATGTGACCCTGAAAGACCTGATCTGATTTCAAAGTTGGGTATAACTTCAAAATTGGCCCTGCTTTAAGCAGGGGGGTGGATCAGATGGTGCCTTTTAACCAGAACTATTCTCAGACTTCAGCTGCCACTGCAGTCACTAGGAGCTCTGCCTTGAACAGACGGGCTCCAAAAAATCAGAGATTTTCTGCTTGGCACCCAAAATTATTTGGAAGTTTTGAAAATCTTGCACGTAAACACTGCATCTATAAAATGGAGCAAATAACACCAACACGATTCACAAGCAAAGATTTAAGATTGCTTGTGAATCTCTCAGCTATTATTTTACAAGCATTAGAAAAGACTCTGAGGAAATCAGAAATTTTCTGCTGAGACCAGGGCCAGAGTAATGTAAAGGGACAGAGCTTTTCATGGAACTGTGATTCTTAAACACAAGACTGAAAACTCATTTGTTAAGCCCTGTGTGTTCAGAGTTGTTTCGCTGAAGCATGGCTTCTGTGCAGAAGGTAGCATGTCTCCATGGAATTTAAAACTGTAGCAGGCTTTCATTTTTTATTTTGTGCCCAACAGCATTTATCTTTTGAAAATTAAGTTTCAACAGGCTATTTCAATAGACTAGATACAATTTTACATCAATATTGAAACAGATTTTTTTTTTTTTTATATTACCCTTCAAAGTATGAAAATGGAGGTCTGGATGCTTACAATTACAACAGATGCCTTGAGTTTGAGTCAGAGTCAGTGACAAGTATTAACAAGGTACTATGGAAGCAGAAGAAAATGCTCTGGAGTGCACATATATGTATCCAAGTGAAACGGTGAAACCTACTTCACTCAGCAATTAATCAGATTAAGAAGTCTACTGAAGTAACCAAGATTTCATTTAATATATTTCTCATGGGTAACTACTAGCAGTGATAACAGAAACAAGTCCTCAAGACTAAAAATAGAAAGCATTCCTATTGTGAATTTTTCTTGAAGCTCAAAAATGAAAAGGCGGTGAGAACAAGAGAATGGGAGCCTAATAAAAACATCCCTCTTTGCCTCTCTGTCTCTGAAATGCCATGCTGAGAAGCAACACTTTCTTTATCTGGCACACAGAAATCTTTGTCCCTGACAGATAGAACAGGAGATAAAAAGGATACAAAGCATCCAGTTTTCCAATACTTAAGTGGCTTGATGATTTAAATTACAAAGTTTGAAGAATTTGGCACTTAACAAACTTGAACCTTGCTCAGGCTTTTATTTCTCCTCAATAATAAGTTTAGAAAAACTTGAAAAAAGGAAATATTTTCCCTGTAATACAACATATAAATAAGATCTGCACATTGAATGAGTTCAAAACACTTTTGGAATTAAAAGGTTTTTCCCTTCCAGCATGCTTCAATTGAGGAAAACTCTCACAGAGACTGAGCTGTCTGGTTTCATTGTAAGGTTGCGGAGACCTGGTGGCAGGATTGACGTTGTGTTAATCACCAAGCCCATGGGCCCTCCGACCCCACTCCACCATGAGACATACTGGCAATGGATCTGAGGAATACTGGCACTATTTCAGTCCTGAAGACCTGAAGGCAAGGTCTTGCCTGAACTGCAGGTGAAGTGAAACAATTCACTGTGCTAATAAAATCCACATTTCTCTGGCATTCAGACTGGGAGATAACTTTTTAATGTATTGCAAAGTCTGTTGCTAATCTACGAATTTAATAAACATGACTACAGAAAATACAGATTTTCTGAGGTATTTTGGTTTGTTAATACTCATAATACTAATAATATTTTAATAATAGATAAATATTATCAGATATGAATTAGTTGAACAGGGCTCTCAATCTTATTTATGCATCTTCCATAGGTGAAAGTAGCATCAATACAAGAGTGTTGTGGCATGCAGACCCAATTGATGCTGGGCCCACAGGGAGCTATGCTCCACATTAACTTTTTTGAGCTTCCAGGGTAAAGAGAGAACAGTGCACCACAGTTACATCACCTGGCACTTTCTAGCAACTGGTCCTTCCAGGTGCTTTATTTCAGCTGACTTAATTGCACTGCAACAGCTTGCAGAAATTTGGAGGCCCAGCATGATCAATTCTGTGAATTCAATTTCTTTAAGCCTGTCTCAGTTTGCGCACCAAAAAGTAAAATGCTCACTTCACCATGATCACTATCTAATTGATTCATTCCTGTCTTGCTTGATTGCATCACCATTTAAACTCAAAATCAGATGCAACAGCTAAGAAGATGAGAGCTATCAAATGACTTTTTAACCAGCACCAGTTCCCTTGGTTATCAACTTTAACTACAAAAACAGTGACACTCTATATTAGTCTTTATGAACAGGAAGAGCTGCTGAATTTGGCATCATCTCACTCTAAACACTTGAATGAGAGATTGGATATCCCAAGTCCAAAGAAATATTGTTTGCAAACAATAAGCAACAGTAAAAGCAGGACTTTGAGCTCAGTCTATATATAGTTCTTTAATCCAGGTGGAGTTTAAGCCAATATTTGGCCTTGATATACATTCCCACAGATTGTGCAAGTGTTACAGATTTTAACAATGTTTATATAAACAACATGAAGCGTAAGATTGAGAACTTGATAATTGCATATCACTTTTAAAGATACAAGTGAACTGTTTAAGTCTTTCAAATCAAAGTCATAATGGATTACAGCTCTATATGCAGTCAAAACAGAGATTTGTGGAATATGGGGGTTTTATGGCTTCTAGATCTATTTTTAAATATTTTTTAAAAATAAAGCATCCCATCACTAGTTCTTTCAATTACTGCATCACATAGTGTTTTTTACAGGCTCTAATTATATCTTAGATTAAAATTCAAAACACCTGCTCTTGTGGATCACACTAATTTCAGCCTCGAGTATTTTCATACAAAGAGCTATAATCAGAGACAACCAAGTGATTTCCTATTCTCTGTACCACTCCTTCTCAGCAGAGTACAGCTAGAGACCTCCATTCCCTTCTTATTTTTTGTGTTTTGATTATTACATCTTTTATTTAAAGATGACTTTTTATTACTGAAAAATGTAGTATCTTTACTTTTATTTAAATCAGATGAAGCATTTAATGCAGATATTAGTTTTCAAAATAACAGTAATTTTTATTTTAAATAGCAGATGAACAGTGTAGCTTTCTTCTGTTAGTTCCTCTTTTCATTTCTGTGTAGCTAATATAAATACTTTGTTCCTGGCTTTTAAGAAAATTGGCCTTTAAAAACCCTGTAATTTGAGTTCAGGGATTTAAATGGGAATACATACTTACTTGAAAGATAGTTTTTGATGTGCTTGGCTCTCTGTCATTATTCATGCACTTCTCTACACTTTAAGGGCCTGATCCAAAGCCCATGGGGCCAATGGGAAGACACACAGGTTTCTCTGGACTTTGGGTCAAGCTCTAAATATGGTTGAAATGTCTATGTAGATTCTATCACGGTAAAATAGGAATATCTTTAAAAGTGCTTATTTTTTGATAAGCATAAGATGAGATCTTACCCTTTGCCCACCTGCACAGGTTTTAAGCTAATAGGACAACACTACAGGACACAATAGGACAACGAAGAACCAGGGTAGGGCACTGAATCAGGTGCACCACAGCCCTCCGAGGCCCTTCAGAGAAATTCAGTTGCTCTGAATTTTATGCAATGATCTACTTTCAAATAAGTCTACTGAAGATGTGGGCGTGGACCAGCAGTTCTGCCCCAGAGCTGTTGATTTTGTTCCTCCTCCATGCTGTGCTGGAACTTGCCATTTTGTTCTGATGCAGTGGGCAGGTTCCTGAAGGCCCATAAAAAGCCACCTGGCTCTTGCTCCAGAGTATATTAACGCAATGAAAATAGATATAATGGCATCAGACTTAAAACAATCTTTTCAGAAATTCAGTAAATTTATACTTTATGCTCCTCACTGTGATTAATTAGCTATGCAAGTATTCACTGGCATTTTTCTTCCCTTTTCCATGTCATGCATTAGAGAGGTAGGGAAGGTAAGCTCTTTGTGGAAAAACTCAAGCCCTCCACATGATAAAATGCCATATGCCACTGGCGTGCACCAAACCCCTCTAGTTTTCCCTAAACACTCAAAGAAATTTGTGCCTGAGTGTTGTACTGTGAGCTTTCCATCACTTGCAGACAGCTGTTCTACTTAAAGATAAATAGTAACATGGGCCAGGGATATCTACTAGAATCTCACAGGCAAGCCTAGTAACTCTGATTAACTATAAAGTCTTTGCTGCGTTCAGCGTTTTCCAGTAATACTTTCAGCTCTGTTCACATGCACACAGCCAGCTCAGCTCTGTGACCGCTGTGGGAGAAGGAGACCTTCCTGAATGGGCAAGAGGCATGTGAGGTTATGTGAAGAAACTGAACTCTCTGTGGCATTGGCCTGGCACTCGCCTGGCTCCGCGAGTGCCTCACCAGCTCACAGCACCGTGCCCCAGTTAATAAACTGGTCTTATGAAGGGTAAGTGTAGTCGTGAATTTCAAGCCTGGTTGTGTTGATATTAAAAAGGGTTCTTTCCCAGGTTTTCTTCTGGTAAACAGAAGAACAATGTTTTGTAAATATAAGAATGTTTACATTCTTTCTTATAGGAGGGACCTTCTTCTGATGTCCCTCTGGGATGACCAGTTAGTAAAAAGGTTTACCTTTTGTGTTACCAATCAAATTGGCCTCTGACTTTCTGTATAAAAGAAGAGGTCATCCCACAATAGAAAAGAACCCACTAACCACACTCTAAAAGAGCCTGCGTGTCTCTGTCAATGTCTCTTGCGACAGGTAAGTTTGGGTCAAGAACCAGATTTGTTTTCTGTTGTCCAGAGTTTCCAGTCTTGCAGGTATCTCAGGACAATTGAAGCTGGCTGGTACATCCTGCCAGCTGGCAGTAGGGCAGAGCCCAGCAGCCACCAGCACAGAGAAACCCAGAAGGAGAAAAATAATTATCAGTGGCACTAAGAACAAAACAAGTAATGCAAATTTGTGCAGAGAACCCAGGGCTTTTTTTCATAAAGTCTCACCTCTCTGCATGGTAGATGCATGAAACTTGATGTTCCTGCCTACAGGAGCTGAAAGGCTGAGTCAACCCTGCTGAGACTTAAGGCAGCGGTTCCAGAGAGTCTAGATGTATCAAATGTGGTGCTTACATGACTAAACTATTTCTTCAGCTTTATTTAGCTGTGGCTACTGCCATTAAAATAAACCATATGTTGCAAATCTATTCATTATGCATTTGCGGTGGGTTGACCATGGCTGGAAGGCAAGTGCCCACTAAAAGTCACTCTATCATTTCCCTCCTCAGATGGCCAGAGAAGACAAAATAGGACAAAAGGTTCATAGGTCAAAATAATGACAGGGAGAAATTGCTGGTTAGTTACCATTACAGGCAAAAAAGCCTTGACCTGGGAAAATTAGTTTAATTTATTAGCAATCAAATCAGAGTAGGGTAATGAGAAATAAATACTTAATAATAATCTTTATAAGTTAATAAATCTTAAAACACCTTCTTGTCACCCCTCTCTTCTTCCCAGACTCAACTTTGCTCCCAAATTCTCTCCCTTGTCCTCCACATTGGCTCAGGGGGATGGGGAATGGGGTCTGTGGTCAGTTCATCACATGCTGTCTCTCCCATCACATGCTTGTCCCCAGGGGAGAAGTCCTCACACTCTTCCCCTGATCCAGCTTGGATCCCTCCCATGGGAGAAAATCCTCCATGACCTTCTTCAATGTAAGTCCTTCCCATGGGCTTCAGTTCTTCACGAATTGCTAAAAACTTCTCACAGAAGCCACCTCTGTACCAAAACCTGTCCATGCAAACCTAATACAGGGCTTATGCTTCATTTGGTAGGAAAGTCTCTTTTAAAACAAGACAAAATCCTGTGGTAGTCAAACTGCTTTAATTTTTTATCTACACAGCTTAAAAAACACCAATGTTTTTCTTTCATAGTAGAAATTAAAATGAAACTGATGTTTATAATTTGGAATTTACTGCCACAAAGAAATTCTGCCTACGACCTAGTAACTGGAAACATTAGTAAATGAAAAAGATAAAATAGAAGATATTAAAAGAAATAAATAAATCAAAGATGTACACAAGCAGTGTCTCCTGTCTGACAGGAGTCCTTAGAGAGTAATACTGTGGCATTTTTCAGAATTAAATTGCATTATTATAAGAGCTTTAAATTAAGCTCCTACCCGTGACCTTTAAACATACTGATTGCCATTATGCCTGCTGAGGAGGTTCTGGAGGGTTTGGAAACCCTGTGCAAGATTGATGGGTTATAATCCGTAATCAAGTATAGGTTCATTTAGCACGGCTGTTGAACAGAGGGTCTAACACCAGGTTATCACAGGGAGTGCCCTCTCTTTTCTTCCAGACAAATCAGTGTTAGCAGTGGGAGGCAGGCTTGTTAGTGCAATGGAAAACAACATAGTATCTTCCTGATGAAAGAAGATGAGGAGTTTAACAGACATGCCCCTCCTTTAGAGGGTGACCATGAAAAAAATTTCCCTCCAGCATTCATGCAGAACTACATGTTGACAAAAAAAGCAACTGATGTATTGCTTTGGTCTCAAAGTATTTCTATAGCGACAATCCAGAATAAAAGCAATCTAAAAGACAATAAAACATAATAAGCCAAATATGCTGTGGAAGTATGTTCATTTAGGTGAGGTAAAACCTCATGCAATGCATACTTAAAACAAAAAAACTAAAATACTAAAAAAAAAATCACTAAAATTTTTAAACAAAGGCACAGAGGTAAAAAAAGACGTTTTCTTGCTCTCCGTTACATTTTGTTCTCAAGTGTATCTACTAACATTTATACAGCTATCTTATGCCTTTGTGCTGGTTTTATCACCAACAGGAAATTAGCCACTTACCTTGCTTCAATCCTTCTGGCAAGGGAGGGACAAAATGCAGAGATTATGGGTTGAGATAGCAATTTACTAAAAACAAAAAGAAATGGAGTAAGGCACAAACAATAACAGTATTAATAGCAAAAAGTATTAATAAAAGTATTAATAGCGGTATTAATAGCAAAAGTATACAAAAAGAGAAGGTGTTT